>JAOEHY010031581.1:20370-37524 GCA_025447955.1 Psilopsiagon aurifrons | reverse complement strand
ATGGTTTAGTGGGAGGTGTCCCTGCCCATGGCAGGGGGGTTGGAACTAGATGACCTTAAGGTCCTTTCCAACCCTAATTATTCTATGATTCTATATGGAAATTAAGGCAGAAAAACTGTTTCTTGAAGGAATTCACTTTTTTTCCCCCTAGTTATCTGTAAAACTGATACTAACAATTTTCTGCATAGCTGAATAGAGGAAACCATCAGCAGAACACTAGGTATGGCAGAGATACATTAGACTTCACTAAATTAAGTTTCTTCAAGTACTTAGGTGCTTATTACTTTGCCAATTTCTTCCAGAAGTTGTCAGGCACCTTGTAAAAACCAGGTAATGTATTTAATTTGACACATCATTTTTGAAGGTAGCAACTTAAGCCTTTTACAATTCAAAATTCTTATCTGTGTAGAAGCCAAGAGAGAAACACATCACCATAAAAAACAAAAAAAGGTTAATGTGTCAGAAAACATTAAAAAAGGGAATGTGATGGATCTGCTTTGTAAATTCAGCTATACATTAATTGGAGAATACAGCTTTTGACTAACACAATCATTTTTTAAATTTAAATTAGATACTTTTTAAAGCCTCTGTTAGAAGTCTGTTCTCCAGTGCATTTAAAATTACTTTCCTAAAAGATTTTTAACTTCTCTGAAAATAACAGAATCTTTACAACAAGAGAGAGCAGACATGCCTGAGAAGCCATACAACATGGTTAGACAATGATTAAAGATTCACCAATAGACTACTGTGTAAGTAGCTGCTACTCTATCTTCTCTCTTATTCCAACATGCCATCCTTCTTCTTTGCATGGTCTGCTGGTGGATATCTGCTCTACCACGGACCTCCATAGGCTGCAGGGGCACAGCCTGCCCCACAAGCTGCAGGTGAATCTCTGCTAAAGCACCTGGAGCATCTCCTCCCCTCCTGCTGTACTGACCTGGGTGTTTGTAGAGGTGCTTCTCCCACACAGTCTCTCTCTCTCTGGCTGCTGTTGATGCTGCATACTGATTTTTCACCCTTCTTAATGATGTTATTCAGAAGCACTACCATCAGCTCAGCCTCGGCCAGCAGAAGGTCCGTCTTAGAGTCAGCTGGCATTGGCACTACTGGACATAGGGGAAACTTCCAGCAGCTTCTCACAGAAGCCACCCCTGCACCTTCAACTACCAAAACGTTGCCACACAAACCCAAGGCAGTGATAGAGTAGTACATATATAATCTCCAAGCGCTCCCTTTGCTCTAACATACACTTAAAGTAGACAGACCA
The DNA here is from genome assembly GCA_025447955.1 of Psilopsiagon aurifrons. NCBI lineage: Eukaryota > Metazoa > Chordata > Aves > Psittaciformes > Psittacidae > Psilopsiagon > Psilopsiagon aurifrons. Next base: position 36,257 of record JAOEHY010031581.1, on the reverse strand, counting down.
GCTGAAAATGTCAAAAATTCACGATCACGTTTTGTACTAACCTCTTCTGCAGGTTTATAGCCATCTGGATGGTCCACTAGCACTGGTGTCAAAATCCCAACACACTGCTGTAGAGTACCTGTGCTAGGAATCATAGAGCAACAGACTGGCTAGGCCATTCTGATAGGACTGTAGAAGCAAAAGAGGTCTTCCATCAGCAAGGTCTTAAGGCTGTCCTAGAAGAAAAACAGAAATTTAAATAAGTTCTAGACTCAGTTCTGGCAGAGCCTGAGGTGGAAATGAAGGGGAGGAAAGTTTTCACAGCATATAAGACTTCAAAAATCAAAAATCCTGTCCAAGGGAGAAGGAGCCAAAAGACCGCTTCTAAAAAGAGGCAGTGAACTAAGCCTGTGAGGAAAACAACATATGCAGGATAGAGTGGAGAGGTGGAACAAGTCATCAAAATTTTTTAGCCTTTCAGATGATATGATTTAAGTGGGAGGACTGCCTGTCCTCCCAAGTAAGCAGTTATCTATTTTTGAGTTCTATATATGTCGCTCTCTATCCAATCATCAACACCTAGCACCACAAACTATGAATTGTTTTGGGTAAGGCTAGAAAACAGCCTCCTCAATGGCACACATTCACATGAGCAGCTCCCCAGATGATCATTCTTACAGACCAAATTTTCCTTATATATATATATATTCTAGTTTATAGAAGTAGGAGTTTGTTACATTCTTTCATCTCTTGCCCACAAGTTAAACATTAGCATTTATAATGACAACTTTAGGGGTAAAAAAAGGAAAAAAAAAGGTGTTATTAAACTAACACAGACGTGAAGCTTAAGTAATATATTCTTCACTTCTAAAAAGAAAGTGTCACCTGAAAATGATGCCTGAGCCTTTTCAAGTGTTATCTGTTAAAATGTTAGCAATACTGAATGAATTCCGTCAAAGCTTTCTTTACCCAGTTTATACAGCAATAACTGAAGGAAATTCTAAGCAGCTTTAAAGTAAACAGACTACCTTAACAGAAAAGAAAGCAGATCTTTCCCATTTTTAATGCAATTCTAACTTGACTACAGTGAAGTAATATTTGCCATATATTACGAGCTTTTGTGTTCCATTTGCCATATCATATACGAACCTACTAAGTTTTTCAAGCTTAGTGCTCTACCTGTTAGCTTTATGTACTGCCTGTCCAGATGAAAAACTACATACAAGGGAGATGCTGACACTATGATAACATGACAGGATGGAGGAAACACATGGTGAGGAAAGCTAAGACTGGCAGTAATAGAAAAGATGTCTGTCATTTGCTGATTCTGAAACAAAATATTACCCCAGTACCAAGGCAGGTGAAGTACAACACTTGGCAGTTTCACTTTTTTTTTTTTTTGCGTACCTAAAAGGAAAGGAAAAATATCTGAATTCCTAGTTTTGCTCTCCATTTGAGGATAGATTACCAAACTACTGATAAAGCATACTGATAGAACAGGTATAGTAAGCAGTTTTCTATCCACAGTAGTGGCTTACAGTCTGAATTTTAACTGACTAAGGATCTCCCAGAAATAATATCAATTTTTACCACATCTGGAAGACAAAAAAAAAAAAAAAGGGACATTTCAAAGGGCCAGAAAAATATGGATTCACACAATGATCCGGGACATACCCAGTATGAAACCTAACTCATTGTTACCTTTCTGAAAGTGCTAAATATTAAGAAATCAGGACGTAATTCTGAGGAGACCTAACTGCCTTTACCAAAGCAAATTAGTCACAGCCCTCAAGAAGGTTAAATACAAACTTCTAGGATATATCCAACTAGGCTCTACACATTGCACTGTAGCATGTAATGCACACACAAAATAACATCAGTGCTGCTTACGTTAAATTAGCTTTTTTTAGTATCACTTTTCTCAGTAAAACTCAGGAGCCTCACAGAGGTGTGGAACACAATCCACTTTTTTAGATGAGGAATCTAGTTCATTACTGGCTAAGTGGCTGGCAACTCTGAGATCAAGTTTTCTTCTATCTGCTCAGCAGTTTTAACTGAAGTTATCGATATACACATCCCTATGGTTAGAGGAAATCCATACTTTAGTGATTTCACTAATTTATATATTTCTTCAAAGAATCCTAAGACCAGACATTGGACAGAAACAGATCTTATAAAACACAAAAAGGGAACAATGAGAGCAGGACACACAGAGAATGATCTATGTTGCCATTAGTAAGCAAGGCACATCTACCAAGGGCAGATGTTCACTTTTTTGTAGTGAACTGCTACACACTTGAAAGTTTATAATTTCCCTTGATCTTTTCCTTGGGTTACAAAAATACTAATTCAATCATTCCTTCTGCACATACCATCTTCTCTAAATCACCAGTCATTACCATTGCCCTCCTGAGGCAAATTAACTGTGCCTACATCTTTCTAGAAATACAGTGGACAAAATGATACAGTACTTTAACCTTACAACACAGAACAGAGCAGGAGATTCAACTCTACACGCACTTCAGTTTATACCACCGTTTACTCATGCCAATATGTACACACAACTCTTTCCAAACAATGCTGTATTGTTAATTCTCATTTCATAATGCATGGCTTGCCCTAGATCAGGGTAGAGAATAGGATGGCAGGAGCAATTTAAACACCTTTTCTCTACTTTTTTATTTAAAGTCTAAACATAAATCATTTCATTTACTCTTCCAAATCATATCCTATTCTTTCTGGCCATCTTTCCAACAGTCAAGATTCTTCCACACTGCCATCACCACTTTGTGTACCTGCATCTGTTTCCAAACACATCTTGTCTTTGCATTCCAGAACTATATGTTAATCCATTACCCAGTTCCTGAACAAGAACAGTATGCTGAAACAACTACACAAACTCCCATACAAGTATGCTTTCTCTTGCTGAAAGTGAACTACTGAAAAATAAAACTGCCTGCTGTTAACATAATGATTTTACACATATCCTAAAATAGCTTTTTTTATCTAGGCCATGTTTCCTTAGCTTGCTCTGTAAGAGTATCACATGTGGCTTTCCCCAGTCCACAAGCTTCCTGTTGTAGAGGATGTTAGATCGGCTTGATTATGCATTTCTCATCTTCATAATAAAGCTTCCAAATCTGCTTCCCTAAACAGCATGTTTAAAGAGAGGACAGCCTTACCTGTAACTACATCTCTTTACTATGTTTCTACTCTAGCTGGATTTTCCATTAAATCCTGGCAAGAAAAAAAATTAAGGCATAGTACACACACACAACTAGCGGGCATTTTCTCACGGTTCCAACTCAAACCAAAAGCTATTTAAGCTAGAAACAAACAAAAGAAACTAAGGTCAAGAAGATGCACTGTGCCCTTTTATTTTCTTGATATAAATTCAAAGTAACACAGAAAAAAAGTAATAACCTACACACACTGCTGATGTGGACAGGCAAGTGGACCTGGACACCAATAACAAAATATGTAGGTGAAAAAAAACCAAGAAAGCATCTGCTGCAACAGCAGTTACAAGCCCTGAGATTAAGGCTACCAGTAGCTATTAGCTTTCCATGCTCACACTACTACACAATTTAGACTGAAGACTACTTCAGCTTTAAACTACGCATACAAATGGCCTACTGACTTCAAATGAAGTTGTTGGAGTTGGGATTTTGGAATTTGGAATCCAAGCAGCTTCTGTTAAGAAGTTCTCACATCAAGTATTTCACAGGATGGAAGTTAGATGATAATCTCGGCAGAGAGCTCCACTCTCAATAGATTTTACTGTCCTATTTTATACACCGTTACCGACATTCTGTCACCACAAGCACCAGACCTGCTGCACAGTGGGTGCCTTAGCTTTGTATAAAAGTGGCACCTAACAACAAAGAATGGTTTCTTTGACAACTGAAATTTCAGGAGAACCAAATACTCTGAGCCTTTATTTCAACATAAACATTTTATCTAGCTACTCTGACATATTGACCGATTCATAGCCACATCTTTGTAGAATGCAAAATATAGCTGTCTCGTCTTCAAGCGTCTCAGTATTTTATTAGTCTCAATATTTGCATTCCCCTTATTCAGAGACCATCCTTCTGACACATTTAATGTTAATAACAGCAATAATCATGTAGAGCTATCTATACACAATGACATAACTATTCCTAATTGTCACTCTTTAACCCACTTACCACTTTCACCTCTTCCTAAATATAATATGGATTGACTTCATGATTTTCAGTCATGCATGATATTCCCAACCTGTACAGCCAATTTCTGTTTATTCAGTGACACACCTCCCCACAGACACAAAATCATACAGCTGCCAGATGTATGTAGCCAACTCCATTTCTTCAGCTTATTTTAGTACCAGCTCAGTCTAGGGGTATGATCCTGCACATGGTCAGAAATATCAGAGTGAGCAGGAAAGCATGACAACGACAAAAGATTATTAGCTTACTACGAAACTCCAGGAAAACAGATGAATAACACTGAGAAAACCACATCTTTTAGCCGCTGGTCTTGAAGTGACCAACAATATGTAAAAAAATCCAAAGCACACAACAAAACCACCACAGTTTTATTCCGTAAGTCTCCAAGGCTTTATCTTATATAGCAAGACAGCAAGGGAAATTATAATTTTAATAAATCTTTCTTAATAGAGGCAATCCAAAGATGTTTTTCCTGCATGCAATTTACCAAAGGAAAAAAATGGTTTCATAGACATCATTTTAATGCAATTAGCAAAACCATAAACACAAGTATGTGTTTAACAGATGTAAAATACATACTGCTATCATACTATTCCCCCAAAACTTCTTAAAAAAATCATCAAGGTAACAGTTATTTCAATCAGACTGACATCTAAAGTTTATGCTCTTCCTTTTCTTGGCCTTCACCAATAGGTTGTTCACCAGTCAATGATTCTGGCAAGTACAGCCATGCAAACAATGCAACAGTGCCTCTATCTCACAGGCCGCCTGCCACCTTCCGTCTTCCGGGGACACTGACTCAAAGCAACACAAGCCAACACTAGCAGTGTATGAAAGAGACCAAAAGTAATTGAACCTTTTTTTTAAGTAAATATTTTTAGAATTGAGCTGTAAAATGCACCCTCCCACCACCAAATCAAGACTGCAGCAAAGCTCATTTTCACTTTGCTTGAGAGTACTACACTGCTGAAAAGTGCAAGAAAAGAATAAAAATATAAGGCAATCTACTGCTCTCAACAGTAAAGTGTCTACTATCATAATCAGCACCATTACTGTACTTCTTTGGACCGTAAGAAATACCTTATTCATAATTCAAACAGTACCTACACAGCACTGCACAACTCAAAGGAAAAAAGCCATCTTTTGTACCTTCGCAACTGCTCTCCACAAAGACAAAAAACCAAATTATTTGCAAATCAGGAGCAGAAATCAGGAGCAGCACTACAGGTCTGTAAAGACAACAGAAGTCTTTCTTACTTATCATGATTCAAAAATATTAGTAAAGCAACCAGCAAATGTAGTTTCTTTTGATAGTGTTAACATACATCAGCCTTAAGTATGAGCATGGAGTATCAACGGTCTGGGTATGCTTGCCTTCAGTGGGACTATCAACAAAGAGCGTGTTGACTGCTGTGAGCTGGCAGACACCCTCTGCACCTTCTCTTCAACCACCAGGAAACACTACCCTCATTGTTTTGCAAGTATGCAAAGCAACCAGCACAGATTCGTATGGAGGATGTGAAACACAGTGTAAAATGCATTAGACACCTCTCAGCTCCTTCAGCTGACAAAGCACTCACTATGAAGGAATGCAGAAGTCAAAAAAATAAGATTTAGGGTCAACCACAAGTTTTATGTTTGTTTTGTTTGTTTATAAAGAGTGGGTAATTTAGTTTTCCAGACATATTTCTATTGTAATCGGCTGCTGAAGGACTGAGCTGTACTTCTTTCTCAAAATCTCCATCTTTCTATAGTATTCCACTACAGTTTCAACTCTTCTTCTCCCCATGCTCACAATAGCTCAGGAGGGCCCAACAGCAGATGCACATCCCTGACACTGAAGAGAATGCATTTCCTATATACAAAGTATTGACTTGTACCTCACTGACAAACTCTTCACCACAAGTCACATGAGGCTCAGGAGACATCAGATAACTACTGCTTACAATAACAGCTCAAGTAGTCATCTTCCTCAAAAAAATGTGAATATGGTAACAGCCTTAAAACAGGCAGCAGCAATTTGGCAGAATCAGCAACCTCCTCCAGTATGCCAGCTGGCATTAACCCCAGCTATGTATACAGCTGTGCACCATGTGTGCATGCGCATAGTGGATTTCTTAATTTTTATGAATATGGCTCAACTTCTATTTCCAGAATATTGTTCTTTGACAGAAAAAGTGCATGTGACATTAACACTGGCAAACAAATACAGGACCCCTTCAACTGAGAAGGGCAATGCTTTCTGTTTAACCGTTTCTAGTCTTCTCTGACTCAACAGAAGAGAATAAAATTTCCCAGACCTAAATACTGAGGAAAAAAAATAACATTGAGTTATGAGTACAAAACATTTAAAATAAATAACTGCATTTAAATCATTCAGTTGCCTCCATAAACATTCAGAAAAAATGCATGCCCTATGATGATCAATGCTTTAACAGCGAGCACAGCGCATCAGGAAAGCTGCCTGCTATATTCTCAGGTATAATACTAAACTGAATAATTGGTAACCTCTAAATTTTTTTATCTGTTACAAAAACCCCAAACAGCAGGAATGATTACAGTGAGAAAGTGTGGGACAACAGAGTCTACGGGGAAAAAAAACAACATACGCGAGCTATCGTCATACCAAGTTTCTCCATTTCCACTGATACTTTTTAATGGAAATATAGAGAGTGAGGTAACTACAAATACTTCTCATTACCTTGGAGACGATCAGAGGGATACAAAATTATGGACATTCAAACATGCTGCTTTAATGATGCTTAAAGGATCACAACCTCAGCCTTGCAAGAGCCAAGAAATCAGTCTGCAAGTGGCAACAGGAAACTGTGGGACAATAAAATTGCAGCAACTCTGTCCTATATGAAGAGAAAGGGAACTACAAAATTATACTGTTTTTAAAGAAAGCCGTAATTTTTTTGGAGATCACACATACATGATCATAGTGCGCACTGGGGGAGTGAAGCAAACAGCTGTGTGGCACCGGGCTTAAATCACAACATATTACTTAAAGTGAAAAAAGGGGGGGGAGGGTATCTAAGCAAGATCTTTAGACTTGCCATTAACAGGCAGTGCTTGAAATAAATCAACTGGTAAATCTGTAATAGCAAATGTCAAATTTACACAATGCTTCTCAACATTTACAAAGGATCTCAGTGATACAGTATTTTCCTGTGAAGATAATAAACAAAGTGCTAAGTGGTAGAAAATCCCCAAAGTAAAACCACTCCTCCATGCATCTAATTATGTCTCTTTAGACATTGAGAAATCATTTCTTTCAGCACCCTGGCACAAGTGACAGTCTACTGCCTATTCAGCTCTCTACCTCCATTGCAAAAGATACATTAGATTCCTTACTCCAAATAAAATAATTTATGGCTGCATACAGAGCCAAATAAGGCTGTTTATATATGTACTAACTTAGGAACCAAATGTAACAATAAAAAAATGTTACAAAACAAATAGGAAGTATTCTCTTCCAACATGTAATTAGCAGTGGTTAATCAAAGAGGAAAATGAGAAAATCCTGTTCGTGCCCACAAGCTTTTACGAAGCTCTGTATTATCACACATTACAACATTAATCCCCCAGTGAGTAATGGAAATATTAGAGGTGGTTGTTTAAAAGTTAAACAAGCTTATTATAACTTTGAAATCCACAATGACACACTGCTTATTAGGAGGACTTTAACTCAGGAACAGTAAGTTTACAGCACATAAAAGTAAACCTTCAGAAAAATTTAGCCTAGAGCACAGCAATAACATGTAGAACCTCTCCTAGGAAAAAAGCATGGCCTGGGACTCAGTTCTTTGAAAATATGCTTGATTTAAAACAAAACTTTAGTGGTGAGGGAAACAAACAAAAGAGGGAATTGTTTGCTGCCTTCTGCCAGATTTAAAGCATTTCAGTAAGACAGTCTGTCAGTGTCAATGGGAGAATAGCTACCCTAAACCAACAAACTGCTTGACTGAGCATATGTCTTCATACACAAATACTAACCCTCCCACAGAAATCCTCATTTCGAATATCTTCATCTGCCTCCAGGCAAAGCTCTGCTGCTTGCAACAGTATCTGAAATTTGGCTGAGCTGACAAATGACTACCATTTCTCATTTGCAAGAGTGGGAAGATCCCTAAACAAAAAATTCTTCCATTCTTCTAAGCAGTCAAACATTTTCTGGCTTCAGGTGAGATAATGGTCCCTATTTCAGGAAGCTCTGTTTACCACAAAGGAACACAGGAAACGTTACGTTATCAAGTTTCCGAAACAATGGATTTGGTTTGTAATGCGGATCCTAACTTCTTTCTTGTCCTTTTCTTTAAAATCAGTAACAGTTAGTTGAAACAGAATATTGAGCACTACTAACACTGTCATAACAAGGATGAGGAAACTGCAACAATAAACCAATGAATTACCTTTTCTAAAAAAAGCACTACTGCTTTAATGCAGCCTTTGGCAGCGCAGCAAGTCAGCAGAGAGTTTCCCAAATCATGCTGCAAACCTTAAGGCTTCTCCCTAGAAATACACTGTTTCACTCAGTTTACTGATTGCTGAGTCAGTCAGCTATTAGCAGCGCCTTTCTTTTTCCAAGCTCAAACTCAGAAGACAGTTGGCTACGCAGGAAACAAGGTAAGCAGTTTACATATACATCATGCCTAAAGTCAAGCAGCAAAAAAATCAAGAATACTGAAAAGCAGCACTGCAGCTCAAGTTACGCATAACAACATCTCCTACTCCTTAAGCATTTGCTTTTATGCACACACTCCATTCTGACAACATCACATTTGGGTACAGGTTAGAGCTAATTTAGCATGCGCTGCAATCCAAAAAATATTGCAGTCTATGTCACAATACATGCCTAAGGAAGGGAAAGAATAGCCAGGAAAAGACTGTTTACTTCAGCAGCAGTGGCAGACTGGCATGCTCATGAAACTAAACCTAATTCTTAAATTTTGAGACACGCTGTTGTTGTTACACTAAATCTCAACAAGCCTTTTATGTGATAATTATGTCTTCTCTTTTCTCTAATTGCTTTTTTGGGGTTTGGCTTTGGCTGATTTTTGGTTGTTGGGTCCTTCCCCCCCCATTATGATGTATCTGTTTTCTGTCTCAATTTATAAACACCTCTTTAGCAGCTGGACCAGGAATACTGTGAATTACACCATAACATCACGAAAGACGGATTATTAATTTGATATCTGGCAGAATGCTTCAGGATATGAAAAACTTTCACTACTGGAAATCTCTAATAGCTATTAAAATATAAATTCAGCCATCTAGCATTTTCAGTAACTGCAAAGACATCAACTGTGTAAATTCTTGCTTCCCCAAAACACCTGTCTGGTTCAGGGTTGAGGAATAATTCTTGCCTGAATGTTCTAGAAAGGGATGAAACAAATCTCCCATATAGAAGCTCATCCTAGGGTACATCGAAAGTTAGGTAGCAAGTGTTTAAATTTCTAATCAACTCCTAAAACCAAACTTACTGAAGATAAAATAATGTAACAAATAGGCTAGGTATTTGCTATGTCGAAAGGAAGGTCAGGATATACAAAGAACTATGACATTTTATCTGATAGCTGGTATGTTATGCTATGAACAATTCAGCAAGCACCGTGAAAGAAGGCACCTTTAAAAAATACAGTTAAATACACAGCAATGAAAATATCAATGTATTGTTTTTGTTCAGACAACACAGAACTATTCTTACTCCTTTAGACAGATGGGGGGGGGGGAAGTCTTTGGAAATACTATACTGTCATAAACCACTTACCCCAGAATGTTTAACTTGACATCAAGTAAAGCAAGCAGGAAACTCTCAACACTTTTGCACACCTCATGATAGGCCAAAACAAAGACTTCCAACTCATTCTGCTTTCAGCTAAACTGTTTGACAAAGTCATACTCTTAGCAAACCACTTCTTAAGACTGGCTCAGATGGAAAGTATCAACTAACTTTTCTGTATACATTAGGAAATGTACTATGCTTTTTAAAGGCTCAAATTCAATTCATCATTAGTAACTAGGGGAGAAATGCCAGCTGAAAAAGCAACCTCCCTCTGCAACTGAAAAATAGAGGCTTGTAATTACCTCCCTGTGGGGCTCCCACCAAAACAGAAGACCGGCCATTTGTCAGGATACCAAAGATGGATTTCCGCAGCATGATATATGAGCTTCGAATTACTTTGATATAAAATTAATAAGAACCAACTTATGAGTACCAGCTCAAGTACTTCATCAGCTTCAAAAGAATAGCAAATGCTGAGAACAGTTGTTCACTTTGTAAGCTGAAGTGTTCTATAGACCAAGTATGTTCAAACCACTGATTCGTCAGCATTGCTCTTATATTTGCACCAAAAAGCATTCCATACTTCCAGAAACTAAGTTCTAAATAAAAAGATGATGATTTAAATATGACCCTTTCAACTAAAGCCTTATCAAATTCATATTCATGGAAAAATTATATACAGAATGGAAAATTCAATTTGATTTTCCATACCATAATAACATTGTGCTTAGTCATCAAGAATGAATATGACAAAAAAGTTTGTAATAGGCTTAAAGTTCAGTGCTATCTCCAGCACGTATGCATGAAAGAAAACTACAAGAATTTAGAGAGCTGTTTACACAAGACATTAAATTTACCTATCTTGCCTGTCTGGCTTGGACTACCATGTAATTTTTTTCTCAGGAGACATCATATCTTATCCAAATACATCAACTGTCTTGTCTACCTCCTCAACAATTATTCCAGCGTGCCCCAGGGCTATAACAGTGTGCCCCACGCTGTAAATGAAAGCAGACCTTATGCCTATTTTACATTTTAATGGGGCATATAAATCCCTCCCATTTCTTGCAAAGATCCCACAGCTATTTTCCTGCTAATCATAGCTTATTCCCATTTGTCTGAATTGTACAAACACCTTTAGCTTTTAAAACTTATTTTTTCATTTTACTTTTATGTTTCCGTTTCCAGAAAGCACACACAAGCACAAAAAGGAAACTAAATCCTATCTCAATAGTAAATTTTACACTTGTTAAAATCAAGAGGGGTGGGAAAGAAAAGGTCAAACTGATCTTGGGAAGTTGTGAAAGCGCCATCCCTGGCGGTGTTCAAGCCCAGGTTGGACAGAGCCTTGGCATGGTTTAGTGGGAAATGTCCCTGCCCGTAGCTGGGGGGTTGGAACTAGATGATCTTAAGGTCCTTTCCAACCCTAACTATTCTATGATTCCATGATTTTTTTCCTACCTGAAATTGGCTAGACAGGCTAAACCTTTTGCCTACCTATAGGCAGATTCTTCCAGTCAACACTTCCACATTCTCTCAATAGTTCTGGATTTGCAAACTCCTTAAATAATTAGCGTGCTACACAACCATAACTGCTACTATTTGCCAAAAGAAATAGTGAGATACTGTTTAACAATTTATGTATTTTATCTTCTTTCAGTGAAATACATTAACATTTTATTCTCTCTCGTCCCCTTCTTCTACCAGTTTAGCCTTCTGTGGCACATTTGTTTCCTGTCTGCCTATACTTGGAGCTCCCAATGCATTTGTTTAGGCAAATAACTGACTAGGAGACTCTCCAGTGTTGCTCGTAGCTGCAGTAAGTTACGAAGTTGAAAACAGGAATGTCATTACTTCCTTCACATTGCTCAGCGCAATTACTCTCCTGCAAAAGTGATTTTTGTTGCCTGGCTGGGAAAAGCATTCATATAAAAACACTATTAGCTTTTACAACAAGGACTACCACATGGCACATTATTACCATATTTGACATGTGGTGACAAAAAAGATAAACTGGGTAGAGGACAGGATGCCGCCAGGGCTGGTACCACCATAGTAATGCCCTTCCATCACTTGAAGTCTGGACATTTGATCCACACAATGCAGCCCCAGTAAGTGCCTTCAAGTTTTTCCCAAGGTCCTTCAAACCTTTTGTGAATTTTGTCTTCTGTCCTAGAAGAGCCATGTATACAAAATATTTATAAATATTAAGCAATCTATCTTTTTGAAGCTGAACAGAAAACAGCATTACTTCCCATAAACCTTCATTTATGGTAGATACACAGATTTTCAGATGTACACATAGTTTTAGATATGAGTCTCTTAAAATTCCCCTAGTCCATACACAGTTTATTTCATGGGCTTGGGGGTTTTCCAGTAATGTTCCTCCATAAGCATTCAAGCTTTTATAAATACCTTTTTTTTTTTTTTCCCCTCCATCAGAAACAAATCCCTTTTGGAATAGGAAGACAATTATTCAACAAGTATTTCCATAAAACTGGCTAAGCTTTCTCCTTCCTGTGCAGGAAAGTGACTGCTCAGCCCATAACAAGTTTCACGATGCCAAAGCAGTAGCAGTTCCAGACGTCACCAAAGAGCCAAACTAATCCTCTTTCCTCCAAACCGCAAGAGTCAGACTTGGAAATCTTTAAACACAGCATTTGTCACTTGGGCCACTGTGTTCACTTCCTCTTCAATAGGCCCGGCCATAACCAGACTTCAATTTACTGCAAAGATGCCAGTCATCACTCTTCTCGTAAAGAGATCTTGTCTCTCTCTCCTGACACATCCTAGTTTATCAAGAAACCCAAATTACTAACCATTTCTATTATTTTGACTCCTTTAGGATCTATTTATCCCCTCCCATTCTTGAATCATTACCACATCCTTCTGGATAAAAATTAATGATACACCCAACCATGCATTACACACCCAAACAAATGGAAAAAATGGAGAAATCACAAATTACAGGAAACTGTTAAGTTGATACGATACAGCAGTAATTGATAAGAGCTGTTTTAAACTAACAATTAGCCAACATTCTACAAGTGACAGATATAGAAGCAAACACTGTCTCTTAGAATAACAAGAACTTGTTCTTGTTTCTGATCCATTGAAATAGACTGTACAGCTCATCCCCGCAGATGGAAGCAGTAGTGAATCATAATTTATTAGCTTCCACAACAAAAGATGGTTTGATTTTAAGAAAGTTGCTATCAAATGTTTTTACAGCCTCAGAGTTGAAAATGTAGCTACAAGGATCCCAAGGTCAAACATTTGCTTTGGAAATCAGTGTCTGGCTTGCACGCTATTTAACTCTGGGCACTTCTGCATGGAAGCTGCTGATTTTAAAACATCCCATTGCGGATTCTTTGTTTAAAATGCTAGTGACCCAAACTAGCGGATTAGTGCAAACTAGTGGCTGCAACTCAGTGCTATTCAACTCCACTGCAAATAACATAAGGCATGCGATAAAAAAACAAAAGGCATTGTTTTCCTGGCAAAAGCCAAGATGCTTTATGAAGTTTTCAACAAAGGAAAATGTGGTCAAAATGAGTCCTTAGATGTTTTTCAAATATACATAACACTCATGAAATACAGAGAAACCATTGTTTCAGCTTTAACAAGCTCCGACTATGTTTGGGAAGGAACAGTTTTGGAGAGAAAAGGAACAGTCACGATAGTCTAAGACTGCATAAGAAAGCTTTGATATAATCCAAAGCAGGAAAATTACATATTGTACTTCTTTGAATCAGATCACAGCTGAGATAGGGACAATTGGTTTCTTGCACACAGCAAATTTCAAGCATTTACTGGTTGCAGAAGAGTGATTAGTTTTCTTGGACATGGAAAGACAAAATAAAAGATGTGATTTGACAACTTCACAAAGGAGGCAAGGAGGCAAATAACAATCAGAAACACGGGTCTTCGTCTTCTGGGGGGTTTTATAGGGTTTCTTTTATAAATACGTAACAAATTCAGTATACAGGACTACTTGGTTTCTTTCGGCCATTGGTTAACTTGCATTTTTTTAAATAAACTGCTGCAAACAAAGTTTTTATGATTCAGAACTGTGATGCGGAATTAGCTATACAGGCTGACGAGCATATTTTGATAGAAGTTTTCTGCTGGGTCTGCATACACAAGGCACACACTGCTTTAAAATGTTTGAACCAGTTCTGGTTACTCACTAGGCTCCAGGAATTGCTCATAGCTTTTCAACACCTTTTTTCACTTGATGGGATGACACCATAGCAGAATAATATTATGAAATAGTACTTGCAGTTGAAATACCAAAACCACCCACCACTTTCAACTTTAACAACTGCTCTATATGATTTTGAATATGTAAGTTAAGATTTTTCCAGATGCTTTTGTCAGAGTAACTCAGATTCTGCTGTACCGCATATTCAGGTATCTTTCTTTTCACTACACTTTTACAAGAGTTGATGGAGTGTTTAATATTTTCTTCAGGAGTTTGTTAGTGCTACTGACAGTCATGGTTCTGAATTGTGCCTCGTTCCTTAACATTTTGTACAACAAAGTAGTATTTTAACTACAAACACACACATTTTTTTTAGATTTGATGAAATATTAATGCAGCTCCCAGCAATTCAATGAACCTACTCACAGCTGAACATCAAATACAGATTTTAGAGCATGTAAAACTTATAATGAACACTTTTTTTTCTAAAGCTATACCACCAATACTTTTTAAGCTCTCAGCACAGAGTTATTTTGAAAGCTAGATTATCGACTGTTTACTTCTGGAACTCTGCATGGCTGAAGCAGTCAGTCCTTAAGGCTGAAATGCTGATCTATACGCTTTGAAAATATTTTAGTCCAAGGTTCATAAAACCTGCGATGCCACAGGTTAAAACCAATTTGAAGCTGAAGAGGAAAAAGAATGACAATACAAACCAAGCAAAATATTTTTGATGAGTATGCCATCTAACATATCAGCAGTTGCCCCATTCTGTTCTGCTTTAGCAGAGGACTTGAGCTTTTACAAAGAATAAAGAACTCCTGTGTGTCCTTCCTGCTACATTATTCTCCCTATTCACTTCAGTGCCCTAGTAAACCACAGCTAAAGTTGAAGAGAAGGGACTGCTGAGCAGTTCGGAGTTGTGCTCCTCACAGCTATCTAGCCCACATTTCCAAAAGGTTACCAGTCTGTTCTTTAAAGAGGCCATATTCTTAAGATTAAAGGTAAGTTGCAAGCAAATGCAAGTACAACTTACTGGACTTCCCTATGCTACCTGTAACCTTTTTTATACATGTACAGCATTGGAGGAAGGAATAAGTCATGGTAAAAATCTAAAGGCCTTTCAAAATTTGTGAGAAGATACAAAGAACGTACAACTTCTAATCTTCATTAAGGCTCCTGAGGGTGGTACTGTGCTTTCCTACTCCCTAAAGTTATGGAATAATTTTGTGTTTTTCATGCCACTTCCAAGACTTTCAGTTCAGGAATCTAAACCACAAAATCAAATATTTACCAATGTCAGCCTGAAAAAGAACTTATACTTATAACCTCTCTTTGCAGGCAGAGGGGCTTAAGGGGGAAGTTTCATTTTTCTTGAAATATGCATTCCAAATAAGCATATTTAAATCTTAGTACCTCTGCTGCACTTTAGGAAGCTTAATAACTGTAATATGATGGGTAAATACCTGCAGTATAGCCACAATTTGAGAACTGAAAACAAAAGGTTTACTACACTCTTACTAATTTAAGCACCTATATTTCTGTCGCGGTTTAGGCCATAAATCAGCCACGCAGTTTGTCCACTCACTTTCCCCTTTTTCTTCCCTCTGCTCCTGGAAGGATGGGAAGGAGAATCAAAAGAATGCAACTCCCACAGGTTGAGATAAGAACAGTTTAGTAACTAACGTATAACACAAACCACTAC
>JAOEHY010031581.1:0-12637 GCA_025447955.1 Psilopsiagon aurifrons | reverse complement strand
GGCTGCTCGTTAAGGGCGGCGGTAGTGGGGTTCCGCTTACACGCTGGTGGAAGCGGCTGTGCCTGCGTCCCCCTTCACACTCCGGTGTGGGTGGGGTGCGCGGCGGCCCGCGGGGACTGCGGTACAGGGTTGTGGGCAGTGAGCGGTGAGCAGGTGTGGTGCGCTCCTGTGTCATCCCAGCTCCGCCTGCGCCCTGAAAGGAGGTCTGGCCGAGGAGGGCGTGCAGGAGCTGCGCGGCTGAATCGAGCTTCCTGCGCATTTCAGTGGGGCCCACCAGCATCAGCTGGTCCCGACTCCTTGCTGGGCCACGGGTGGCTCTGGTGGAGCTTGTGTGCTGCGCACCGTGGTGGACAGAAATGTTGGGTTGGGTTACTGCGCTGTAGCAAGCCTCCACTTAGCAGTGGACCCCGAGCAAGGCAGTGTGGTGTCAGTGTGGGGCCCACTGCAGCATCAAAATGTCAGACGTGGACGAAGCCTTGAGCCGCATGGTCTAGTGTGAGGACTCCCTGCCGGTGGCATTGGGGTTGGAACTAGATAAGGTCCTTTCCAATCCAAACCGTTCTATGATTCTTCATGCCCTTTAACTGTGTTTGTATCCTAAGACCACTGAGTACAGTTAGAAGCTCACTTAGTCCCCACCTCCAAAATATATTTTTGCCACTTGAATTCTGGGAGCTGTTTTATCTTTCCCTACTCCTATATTCAGCTTTTTTAAGTTTATAGATCAAAGTTTATATTCCCTCTTTAAAAAGTCTATCTAGCAAAGTTTCAGTGAAGAAAACACTGCGTTTCCTTGACGAGTGAATCTCAAGTCTCTGAATGATGTGTAACTTTAAAGAGGTATTTGTTTACAGAACCCAAAAACCATGTTGTGCTCATTATAAACATATTTAACATGTTCCTTGGTAGAAAACCTATGTTCTAAATAGAATTTAAAAAGGAAAGTGAGAAAAATAGAAAAAGAAGGTGTGCAGACAAAGTTGGGTGAGTGCCAAACACTGTCATGCTGACACCCTGCAATTCTGCTCATACTTCCGTCTATTTCTCTCTTTAAAGATCTTTCTGTTCAGACACTGACTGGTTCTAGTCCTTTACCCACCACACACTCGCAGCTGCCACTAGCCCTGTGGTATGTTTGTCTAAACATAAGGCTGATTTTTCACTCTATTTGACACACACGGGTACCATTTGCTCTTGCCTCCCTCAGAAGTAACTTAGACTTTTTTTCAGGGCACTTAGTTTTCCCAACCATTCCTCTGGGATACTTTTTTGTCAGACAAAACCAGTGAGCTCAGAATCCCTGTGTGCCCCCACAGATCTGTTGAGAATGAGTACTTAGTTTTCTAGGTAGAGCGCGTACAGAATCCTGCTACTCCATACATTTTGATGTACGTGTAGTCTGACAGCCCTATACTTGCCTACTTTTGCAAGCATTAAAGAAGCTGTTTCAGGCTCAGCTTCTTTAGGCAGAAGAGTGCAGGCAGCAGCATGGTGCTTCTGCTTGGACTCCATCTACCTGTTATCCCCTTGCTGGGAGGAGTCAAAAGTGCAGGGTGGATTCCTGAGGAGAGGAGACATCTGGCCAGGGTAAGCTGAAGATTAGACTAAAGGTGGGTTTGCCTAATGTTGACTGAAATAGCTGGAATAAAAAACAGTTTGAAAAATGCTTAAAATTGTAGTCAGGTGACAGAGTAAACACATATGTAAAAATACCAAGGTAGCCAGTGCATAAACAGTAGAACAAGGAGGCATTCTTCGCCCAGTACAGGACTCGTGCGTACGTTCATCTCCAACAAGCTGAATGGGATTCCTTGTGTGCTTAAAAAACTTAAATGTTCGAGCTTCACTGCACTGCTTAGCTGATACACTCAGCAGGGACTGTGTACTATGACAGGCAGCTTCCCCAGGAGAGGTAATGCACACCACTGCAAGAACTGTAGAGCTACCTTCATTTAGCATTTATAGGCTGAGGATTGAATACGTGTGTGTTTATACACAGGCAGATAATATGAGAAGTATCAGGCTTTCTTATGCCAAAAATGCATGGTTTCAATTTACACTAAAAAGTTTTAGCAGGAATGATCTATTGTTTGCAAGCAGTTTACTGTATGCAAGCAGCTTAAAACTTGTTCTATTATAATTGATGATGCCGTAGAATGTATCCCAAACCCCTCTGGTGGAATGTCTTTATGACACTCGATTATCTATTCCATTGCATTGCAATCGAGTCCAGGAAACTCGCTTAGTAAAAATGTTATCAGTTTCATGAAAAGAAGAAGTCAGTGTGAGACATCTAGATACAGCCAAAGACACTTTCAGAAGTGATATGAACTCACTAAACCATGTAGGAAAAAAAAAATGTAATTTTGGAGTAAGTGTACATTCAAAAATGTAGTCTGTAATTTAAGGACCAAGTTTATAGCATGTGTATTAGGAGAAGTACATTGAGATTCAGGTTTATGGCTTGTGGAGCACTACTACGTCAACTTTGTAAAATTATTATTGGAGGGATCTTTTAAAATACATACATCTTTAAGTCATGGCAACAAATAAATGGATATTTTAAATCTGTGGATGGTTTGTAATTACGGTCAGTGTTATCCTTCTGATTGTCCTGGAGGGGAGAAAGGGAAAATAAAGGATTTTTCTTGCTTTGGTTACATGTTTGTCCAAACTATGCCACACCTCTGATGTGCCCAGAACCTTGCAAAATGCCAGATCAGGGTAAAATAGTGCCTGTAGAGGGAAACCCCCCTGTGTAATTTTTACTGTAGCAGGCACTCATGGGTGCAGCCTCTTTCCTACACCAGCGGCCCACCTACAGCTGCAGGAAGATGAATTGGCCAAGACAAATGCCAAAGCTGCCAGGCTTGGGGCAGATGAGGAACTGAAGTTCAGGCTACCTGCAAGGTAAACAGAGGCACGAGGGGCCAGATCCCACAGACAGGGTATGTGTCACCATCATTCATGTCAGCAACATGGCTTAGGGCCATGAGGACAACAGCCAGCAGCAGCCTTGCCAAAGAATCCTCACAGAACCGGGATTAAAACGTTCCCCAGCTGAAGCAGGTCACTGTGTCAGCGTTTGGCAGTTTGCTGCACTGGAATATGAAGCAGCATCCCATCTGAACTGAATGCAAACAAGCAGTACCTTGGTGGAGGTCATTTTGCACTCGGTATTTAAAAGGTGTTTTTAAAAGAAAACCTCAGAAATAAAAAGTATACTTACGTGCCAGATACAATCTGCTTTGTAAAAAGAAACAAATATGTAAATGTTGTCTTCACGTCAACGTTGGGGAAGTGTCTGTCCCACCAGAGCTAATTGCCAATGAAGAAATTGGCCTTTATTGTTGAGGTTGTTACAAAGGGCATCATAAACTAACTTTATTACAGCAAATGTTGAGCTGTATTTGCATTTTTTTCCATCACATTGTCTCTGTTTTACAAGCTGTCTGCAGTAGTTGTTCTTGGAAGGTCTCCAAAACAGCATTCTCTTTGGGGCATCTAACTGCAAATAAGATTAAAGCTTAATATGTCTGGTAATCAGTTTTCTTTTAAAGAGCACAATTTGATTTCTTATGGTCAGCTGGGATCCCACATATCTCTTCTGCTTTTCAACTTGCTGCTCTCAATAACCCAGAAAGGCAATTTGCCAACAGATGTCCTTTCACCACTTTTCCTGAATTGGAGTGTCATCTGAGAGGTAGTCATACACAGCTTCTATTCCAGAAGCCCAGACTTCTCTCTATTAAATGCAGCTTTTTTTTTTTTTCCCCTCCAGCCTGGGTAAGAGCAAAGCACTTTATGCCCTCCATTTGTTCTGGTGACATGCAATGAATAAAGATGGGTAAAGCTTGTTTGCTCAAAATTAGCAAACAGGAGCAGGTAGTCTCTGTAACTCCTCACTATACCACTGTTTGATCCAAGAGAGATGCAGCTGTACTGGGAGAATCATTCTTAATAACAATAAAAATACCCTTTGAGGAAATGGCAAGGAAGAAAGAGAGAGCACCATGAGAACTTGACTGTCTTTGATGAACCTGATCCCACCCCCTCGCTCATCTGATCTCACCTCACTTCTAAGGGTGGGAGAAAGAAACAGCTGGACTCTGTACCGGTACCCTGGAGGGCAGGGTAGAGCACCTTCTCATCTGCCAGGGTGCAAGGGTTCCAGCACTTTCACTTCCCATGGATGCTCCCTGAGCCCATGACTGCACAGCTCTTTTCTGCTTTACTCTTTTGCTGGAGAGGAGTAAGAGGGAGAACACCCCTCCTTTACCCCATTCCTTCCCCTGTATTGGACTGCAACTAGGATGTTGTCCAGTATCTGTGGAGAAAGTTTAAGGACAGAGAAACAGCAAGACTGGACCAGAAAAACTGGAGTGGGTAGCCCTAACCCTATGGATACCATGTGAGTTTGACAACTAAACAGTTATTGGGTCATTTGGTACCAACTACAAGCTGTAATCACAGCCACACTGCATTACTGCGATCTATGCTGCACTATTGCACTATAGAAGGATCAGGAGTGGCAAGAGACCACAAATCTTAAAGAAAGGGTTTGGTAAAAGAGAATGCTGTTGATGCTCTTGCACTTTCTTTTTTTTCAGTCTTCCTAAAATGCATCTTGACTGACATATTAACTATACTTACCCTACTGGGCATATGGAGCAAACCACTGGAGGCATCCTCATCAGAAGCTAGTTTCTTAAATCCCATTCCTTAATTTTAACTTCTGTTAACTCTCCTATTGAAAACAAGCTTTAGAACAACATCAGATCATAAAGATATTCATCAGTTTGATTGTCAGAGGTCCAAAATGATTTAAACTCAGTTTGCCAAGGAAGGAGGTTGCTTCTAGATATAAACATTTCAAAGAATGTAAACACCAGTTTTCAAAATGTTGGTAAAAGGCTTTGGCAGGTATGAAAGTGCTTCTATTTCCATCTACATTAAACCTGGAGCATATTCATCATTCTTACACAGCCTGTTGTTATTCCATATGTCATAATTTGTTTTGATACTTATTAAGTTCTGTTACAGGAAAAAAGAAGAGTGCCAGTTTTCTAGGATACTTCTGTCTCAGCAATGACATGGTTCAATACATGACAAATCAATATATTACAAAATACTTAATTCACAACTACAAAATGTGGATGCTTAAATCACAAGAGAGAAATAACTGTTATGCTTCAGTCAAATAGAAATGTGACCGCAAGGACTGAGGATTTATCACAAACAGCTCTAGCCTTTACAGAGTGAAAGTGACTGGTCTTATTCTGGAGGAAATATGAATGAGCTTTCTCCCAAGAAAAATAGAAGCGGCCTGAGGGCAACATAAAGGTGCAGTAAACCTCTGAAAGATGAAGTCTCTATTTTTACCAGCGTAGCTTTGTTATAGATAAGCAAAGACAAGATACAATTTTATGTATCCATTTGAAAGTTCATAAGCCTAGTTAAAGCAACTTTTCTCAAGCAGTCTTAAAAATAACAGTAAAACTTGCAACTGATATGTTTTCCTGATAAACTGTCATGTCTCCTGATAGTAAGTTCTGTCTAATGCCATTCGTTCTCTCTGCAGATGGGATCCCAGTGTTCCTATTTCAGCAGGATGTTTTTGTCACCGACTTAAAAACAATAAGCTATTAAAGTGAAAGCAGATACTAAATGTTTTCACATAAAAGCCCGTCACAGATTTCTCACCCAAATCTATCTTTCCATCTATCCTTCACTATTTACCATTGCTGTTAACGTAGAGGGTCAGCAATATAATTTGTTGCCAAATGTGAAACAAGGCAATTTTTATGGGGTGCCAGAGGCCATTTGGAAGCCAATTGCTTAGAGGAGAAAGTACCTTCTGAAAAGGAACCGTAAAAATGGCATCGAAGGGTTTCAACTTTGTACCTTTACGGCTACTTTAGTAAATAGTCTCTGTCTATCAGATACAGAAGAGCAAAGGAGAGAAAGAGGGCTTTCCACAGACAGGTCTCCAAAACAAAGGTACCTTCTGCTCCACACATCATAGACTAAGCACAGTAAAAAGGCTGAATTCATCAGTGTAGAGATACACTGCATCATTAAATTATGCCTTCAGTGACAACTTGTCTTTAATGGAGGCAATGGTTGGAACTTAACAAACAGTTGTGTTAGAACAGCACTATTTGTTATATACATGGCTTGTGAAGAATAAGCAGCAGAAGAAAGCAGGAACACTTCTTTTTAGTTACAAGCACCAGAAGAAATTACTGGCAGGTAAAGGAAGTGGACAGATGTGATGAAAATACACTAACTACCAGTCACTTTTCAGGTAGAACAAGCCTTTCCCATTAGTCCCTCCCATGAAGTGTGTGTTGATTAGCATTCCCACATATTATTTCCAGTCAGAGGACTCCACCCATAATCTAGATTCAATTTTATTGCCCAATTAAGATTTTAAAATGGCCAACACAAACAGCAATTCGGTGATGTAATTACATCTACGGTTTACCACAGTGACACTGCAAACAAGCCGTGCCTGCACGAAGGGATGATTTGGGTCAAACCAAAAGTCTCTCTAGCTTCATATCCTCTCTCTGACACGTGCCAAAGTTGGTACCCAGGAAAAGATTACAAGGCCCATTACAAATACAAGAGGGCACCTCCCCAGATTCCAGCTGAACTCGGGTCAATTTCTCTTTTCAGTACGAAGGTGATTTGCAGTTCACTTATTTTCTGCAATTTGCAGAAGTCCACAGAGGCAATAGTCCTGAAGGTCATCTTCAGCTAGGTCTCTCCTTAAGTATGTGCTTAATTGAAATGTACTGGCAGTACATATTTGCTGCATGTGAGCTCTGTAGGCATGCAAGTGGATGGCAAAAGCAACAGATGAGTATCACCTCTATGTCTTGATTCAGTTTCTCCCTTTTCACCTGGCCCAGACCAAAGGAATTCACATACTTTTCCTAGGGTTTTGATTTCTGGATCCAGGGGACAACATGGAGGGTGTATGTGTGTGTGTCAAATAATTTATCCAAAGTATAAAGAGGCTTTCTTTAAAATCAAGGAATAATCCATCACTCAGACTTCTTTGCTAAAAATTTTCAAGCATTAGGAAATTCTCTAACATTCTTACAGCTTCATTCTTATTCTTAAATCCTTCTACTCCACAATCTCAAAGTATATGCAAACATAAAATGCTTCACCCAGGATACATTTGAGTAATATGGGCATACCAACAAGTTTTCTTCTATCTTGCTGCACAGCAGTGATTTTTGATAGGAGTACATTCACTGCCTGTCTTCCAGGGTTGCACTGTTTTCAGACAAGGTGGATAAAAATCTCTGTCTGGAGCTGTTTTAATGCTTACTGCCCAATTCCTAAATCCTGCACCATAACCAAGTACACTGTGGCTGAGCAGGAGCCTAGCATAGAGGGATTAGAGGGAAAAAAATCCAGCACCTCCAGGTAGTACTTGGCAGCTGCTGTTTCAGCCCTAGAGCTACAGCAGCTGTCATAGCCAAAGCAGCGCTGCTTGGAACAGACAAAATAAGCAAGATCTGCCTGTATGGTTGATCTCCTTCCCACCTCACAGTTTGCCTGCATTTTTTAATTCTTCCTTTATGCAGTGCAAACAGCTCTACTTGGAGAGTAATTTTGTACATCTAGGAGAAAGATTATGTTTTCATCCCTATTACACAGTGCAGCCGCAGAAACCTCCCCTCCCTTTCTCCCATCTCCACCCAAATATTATGTTGTTAAATTAAAAATAAGCCTCATTATTTTTTGGATATATGCTCAGAAATCCTAGCATAGGTGGGTAGTACAGAAAGATTATTGCATCGAACGTAACAAGCATGGAGACTGTGCGAGCAGTGAGGTATACACTTGAGGAGATGAGAAAAAGATGGCATATAGTCTAGAAGCAGCACAGCATCATCAAATTCATGTATTTAATTTTGTATTACTCTATTTTCATACCTTTCTTTTTCTCCAGTCTTTTCTAAAAAAAGAGGCTTAACTCCCCAGAGTGCCATTGCTGAGATGGTTTCCGATGATGCACAAGGGAAAAGTCTATGAGATTTCCAGTTTAAGCGAGCAGCAGACGTGTGTGAACAGAGCACAGTAAGTAGGTATTTCCACAGACCTTAGATAAAGTACTTAATACAATGTCCAAATACCACAAGTTCCAGTGAGATCTTGAAGCTTGCTATGGAAAAGAGACAATGGCAGAATGTCAAAGACAGGGTAAGAATGGGATGTTTCCTTTTTAAATTTTCAAAGTCCAACAACCTTTGTGTGAATCTCTCAGTCTGATGAAGTCACCAGCAAGACACAGCACGTGGCAGTGGGTGCAAAAGGTAATACAGTACCTTCTTGGGGTTATAAACTGCATTCCAGTTACCTCGTACTAATCCTGGGACTAATCAGTTCATCAGAGCCAAGAATAAGCACAATATCATCATTTCCAAAATGCTGGTTTACATTTGCACCTTTACAACTAAACAACATCTTGCTTTTTTGTCTACTTATCTGAAGGTACATACGATCTGAGTATTATTAAATATTGGGAACATTGGCACTGTGGTCAGTGCAAGCTTTAGATGAGTAAACACATACATCCAACGCACTCTTAACCTGAGGTTCTCAGACGAACAGCTTCACTTACATCAAGGCCAAGAGACACCACATAGTATGCTAACTAAACTTCATGTGACCCTGTAATCTAAGTAAGGTTACCTCTGCTCTTTGGGAAGCAGACCTGGGTCTTGCCTCAGGCTGCAACGCAAGTCAGTGACATAGTGCTAAAAGGACTCATGGTCTTGCCTCCCTTCCCATTCCTGTGCTTCATTATTAAGTTGTGCTCCTATTCTGTTTTTGTTTTGTGTCTCACTTTTCACTAGAGCGTACCACAGTTTAGCACAGCTTTTAACAGTAAAACTTGCTTTATGATTTGAAATATCCTTATTTGGATAAAAAGACGACTTTGGATAAAGAGAAAAGCTTTTTCTTCAAAGAAACACTCTGTCTTGCAAAGTAAGTGTTAAGTCCTCTAGCTGAAAGACTATTTATGGTTTGCATAGTTATTCTTTCAGGGTATGACATCATCCTCAGCACATGCATATCCCAGAACACTAAATTATTCTCCCTGAAAATTCCTTTCATTACTCTCAGATTGTTAAACATCACCTAGTGGCAAATTGGTAACTGATGTCTGTGGTTTGAAATGGATTTGCATGCTTATTTCTTTTGTTACACACTGGGGTCTCTTACCTTTTGTGTCTACAGTAGAATGAATGATGTAAACATTTTAGAATGCAGGTAATAAATTATGCTAGCCTATTTGCCTTTTTCTAAACCTGTATTTACTTTTTAAAAACGGCTTTTTGTACTGCAAACAATATATATTCACACAGTTACACATCGTCTGGTATTATCTCAGCGGCAAAATACATTTTTCTACCCAACCTCTGATGTGGGACTCCAGCCTTGTGTGCTGCCAACTCCTGCCCATAACCACTCTCTGACTTTGCAAAGCAGTGACCTTTTGAAGTTAAGTTTTATTCATTCGTTATCAGTACTCCACCTAGTTGAACAGTTATCAGTCTGCTCTGAGGCTTCTGAAAGCAAAAGGTTTAATCAGAGCCCCTCATTCAGTCTTTGGGAGTATTCTTCAGAAAGACAATACAGGCTTAAAATTGGTTTCTTGCAGGACCTCTGAGTGGCTGCTGTAAAGAATAATGAGATGGCATTGATACCATGAGGGGAATCACTTTAACCTGAAGAATGTGGGAGTCCCAAAAGCTGAGTGGTAATGAAAGCAATTACCTGAAAGCACAAGGAATGTTTTGGTGGTTTTGTTGTTGCCTTTTCTTCTTGGCTTTTGGAGCTATTTTTCTCTTAGTTCCAGTAGTAAAGCCAGCATCTGCAGCTTGCTGCTGTCTGCTCAGCTAAGCAAGTGGCAAGATTACACTTTGTTATAGCGGATCAGGCCCTTAAACTGAACAGTACTGTCTGTCATGAATCAAGCAATCTCCAGGACATTTCTCCTACATATGACACAGTTATTTACATCCATATAAATCATGTGTTCAGGCACAAAGTGCTCCACCGCTTCTAACACTCAAAGAGTGATGAACTCTTGGTCAGGTATTCAAACAGAAAAGGAAATGCCCCCCTTCTTAAATTTCTTCTAGCTGTGATGTCAACCAACCACAGTTTATATTTCTATTAAACAGGCAGGTTTTCCTTTCCTCATGTGTCCAATGTTGGGGTTTTTTGGGGCTATCATAGTTACTCACCTTACTAAACCCCAAACAACAGACCCTGATGTTCTGAATGGCACCTTTGTTAGGATTGTTGTTCTAGAAGCCCTTCCCTGGAAATCTGATTGAATTTGTAGATGAATACAGATACAGAGGTGAAGAAAGGAAACGCACAAAACTGATTATTTTTCTATTTGAAAACAAGTTTTCCTGCTGTTCTAGACAGATGGAGAGGAAAAGGATGATACTTAATGAGGTGGGACATATTGTACTTCTTGACAGCACTGCTGAGCCAGAATACCATTTTTTAACATGAAAACCAATGCAGTAGCTAATGTGCCTTTCAAATATGGTTTTAAAGTGAAAACCAATACACAAATCAACTTGTCTCACCTAATTTTCTCATAGCAATGATAGAATAGTTTGGATTTATTGCCTACATTTGTATTTATTACTGCTCCCTCTTCCTCCCATTTCCTACCCCTCTTTTTTTTCCCCAAAGAGAAAATTAATAGGTGCTAGCAAAGTAACCCCTCAAGATAAAAATACATAAGAAACTATACACAATTTTCCATTAACTCTTTCTAAGTGTGCTGCTAAGGACTACGTTCATGCACTGTAACCCTCATACTGAGCTCTGGCCAGCGTGGGACATTGTTTTACACCACCGGCATAGAAATGCTGTTCTAACAAAATCAGAAAGCTTACAAAGTTTATAAACTTAAAAAATCTAGAAAATCTCTGCTGGCAGGGTTAAATTAACCTCTGCTCTGAAGCTAAAGATTGAAACCATATGGGAAGAAAAAAAATGATGTGTCAATTATCTAAAATGAGCTTGTGCTTTACATGTAACTTAATCATAAATATATAGTCAGACCACATTAATTCTGCTGAGCAAATCCAGCCTCCAGGAAGCTTATTTTAGGCATGTGATTTGGGAAGCATGCAGAAGAGGAGGCTCATCCGGGACTGGTGCCGCCAGTTGGAAAAATGCTGTTAACTGGAATGGATTTTGAGAGGACCCCAATGGGTAACTGTCAGATACCTTTGGCTGTCAGCATGGGAGTTAACAAAAACTGGTTTTCTACACTTACTCCCAGCCACACAGAAGCCAGAGTTATCTTGACTATCAGCATCCATCTGTAGGTTGGTGTGTTTACTAACTGAAGCCTACAGTCCTTCCCCTCTGAAAGATCCCAATGGCTGTAAAAGTCTTTTTCCAATTAAGGCCAAATCAGCCAACCCCTGCAGTACCACTCAGAAATGCAGCTTCTGAAATTTCACAAAGCCAATTCAGATTCTTCAAATGTAATTTTGGAATAATTCTAATTTAATTGTTTTCTTTTGCCCCAGAGTTTTTGTGCCTGTGTGTTTGAATTACCATTTTCAAGCCAAAAACTAAAAGCATTTTGCTGTAAGTAACAGTAGATGTTAATGTAAGAGCTAATGGAGATTGTGCTTACCACTGAATAAGGCACAAAGGAAAATAAGAGCCCTAAAGAATTTACCATCTAAGGGCTCATTAAATTCAGTGGGACTACTTCCAAGATTAAATGAACACTTCTGGGTTAAGTATTTGTGAGATCGGTTTCATTTTGCAGACATAAGATACAAAATTGCCCCTTGAGACTGTGAGAATAATTCTGCATAACAGAAAGCATGTTCTCACTCTCATTATACTCTATAGCAAAACTTTAATGATAGTAGCAAAGCCCTCTGAAGTGCTTTTTACATACACTCACACACGCACTTCTCTATATGCATATAGTTTTATCTTTTTATATGCATGTCTGTGTGACTTCCAGTTGCATACATATTAAAATTTATGTTCATATATATTAAAATCAAATCTATCAGTGCTGTAAAGCACATGAGAATATGTAAGCTAACAAAGGAAGGGGGCAGTTAGAAGTCAGAAAGGCTTTCATACAGGTTGCAGCTTCATTCTCATAAGACATTAGAGGTTCTAATTCCAATATTACAATCACACAGTCTTCTTGAATATATGAAGTAACTCCTGTTTCAGGAGAAATTCTAGCTCTTGCTATGGTCAATGGAGAGTTTTCCTCTGCTTTCAAGAGGAATCAGCCCAGGTCTTATTCATCCAAATAGAAATCATTCAGCAAGACTATGATGTCACTGCTGATTGAGAAGTTGGGTCTTGTAGTTACATATTTTAAGGCACTGGATAATTCATAATCACTAACCATAGAATAGTTAGGGTTGGAAAGGACCTTAAGATCATCTAGTTCCAACACCCCTGCCATGGGAAGGGACACCTCCCACTAAACCATGTCACCCAAGGCTCTGTTCAACCCAGGCTTGAACACCGCCAGGGATGGAGCATTCACAACTTCCCTGGGCAACCCATTCCAGTGCCTCACCACCCTTACACT
>JAOEHY010031580.1:0-48023 GCA_025447955.1 Psilopsiagon aurifrons | reverse complement strand
AAGGAAAAAAAAACAACACAGCTCCACACCGGCTACCAAGAAGGAGAAAAATGACTGCTACTGCCGAACCCAGGACAAAGGACTACACTGTGACTCAGAGGAAGAGAAGTGAGGCCTGGAGCTGTCTCAATGGCAAGGTGTAACAGTGAGGAGCAGGGTGGCTCAGGAGGGTTTGATGTTGCTGTAACACCCGCATAAATGTGAGGATGTGGGAAGCAGCCCTCTAAAGGTGGGGGGCAACACATCACCCTCGTGGGACCAGGAGGGTAGAGCCAGGGAGGTGAGCAGTAGGGTAGCACATCTTCTAGTCTTGATATCAAAGCCAGGAGAGCCTGGGTTCATTTACCATGGCCAGCACAGCCTTAGGGCTCCTTGTTGGTTAGTCCGGAGTAGCCTGTGTCCTCTTGCTAAAGGCAGGGCAGCTGCTGCCTGCAGCCAGACCCTGCAGGTACCAGCACTACATGGATGCTGAGGATGCTGAGGGCTTTACCAGCCCACCAGACATGAGCTGCTTGCCCAGGAGTGCGAGGCTTTGTTTAGCTTGCAGCTTGCATTACTTCTTTAAGTCTTTCCCTTTTCATCCTTAACGCTTAGAAAGCTAGCAAGTTTTAAGTGAAGAACTTGTTCCCTTGAGTGATATATACCATTTCCTGCCTCTCTTATCCCATACTGGTTCCCTAATACTCAGAGAAGGCACATGGGGATGTCTCTCCTCTGCTCAGCTGCATCTGATCGCCTCCCTCAGTGGCACCTCTGAGTTTTAAGGTCTCTAATCTGTGTTGAATGCACTTGAAATCACTTCAAAAGCTCAGAGGGAGGGAGGGCAGTCAGACTGACACATTGAAGCAGTTTGATTGCTATGGTATTATTTCCATCAGCAACCTGATTGGAAAATGACTGAAGGCAAATATGATTTTTGAAGGGGATACAACTGATAAACTCCAGTTTAAGGAAAGCTGAAGTGGAAGATTTCATCCCTCCTGCATGCACATTGTTCCTTCAGGTCTGTGTTGGACTCAGGTGGGCAGGGAGTGGAGGAGGCACAGGAAGAGCTGGAGCATGGCCAGGCTGGCTGGGGTGATTTCTTCTGGTTGCTGGTGCTTTCATTGCCTGCCAAGCAAAGCCTGTGCTGTCCAAGCAGGGGAATGCAGCCCTCAAACCCAGGCACTCAAGTGCTTCTGCAGGGCCATCTTGCTGAAGAGCCTTACAAGAACACTCCTTCTCCCCTTTGCCTCCTAGGAGTACCCCTGTACCCACTTTCCATCCCTGCCTAATCCCTCCCTTCAGTAATCAGTAAGACCAAAGTCATGATGCCCTCCTCAAGTGGCAATCTGGAAAGGAACAGAGGTACCCCAAGGGGCAGTTTGACCCTGTTACAACCACAAGCGCAGAAGAGAGAAAGAAACAGCAGCAAAACCACCTTGTCTGCTGGAAAAATAACCCCCTCCCTTTGTCTCTGCTCCCGTCTCCGCTGCTCAGCAATGCTTAGTGCTTGCTGCCTGCCTCCAACTGCCCCTCCAGATAAAGCCGCAGCATAATGAGATACAGAAGGAACAAGCCACTTGCTGAAGATGTCTCTTCTTCCCTCCCCTTCTCACCGTGCAAGGAGGGGGATGCTCAGAGGCTCCTGCACTGAGCCCTGCTCCGAAACAGCATGCAGCAAACACCACACAGCCCTCCCAAGGCTTTCAGCTCATTTTCCCCAAGGCTGGTGTAGCATTAAGTTCTTATATCCAAAAGCAGCCTTTCAAATTGCTGCCTGGCGTGTTACATAAATCCTCACCAGGCTCCTCAGAGACTGCAAGCAATTACACTAGGTGCTGAGGAAGCAAGCGAGAGCTCAAAGGAAGGTTAAAAGAAGAAAGAGATGGGGGGCAAAATAAATAGAAACAACAAAAATCCCAGCCCTGGTAGCAGCTTGGAGTGGGAGGGAAGCCCACACGCTCCAGACAAGGCTGTGTGACTTGTGTGGAAATCACTGCATCGAGGCCCAGTCCAGCCGAAGCCCGAGGGAATTTCAGCCATCTCTTAACCATGATAGTATTTGGTGAAGATCTGGGACGTACATTTAGGCCCTAAAACATAAGAAACAGTTGTCAGTGGAGCCCAGAGAGTCTGCAGGTGATTGCTAGGAGTCCCAGCTTACAAAAGCATTATGTGGATGCTCTGCAGTCAAAGGCTGCACCCCCTCTGTACAGACCTCCCTGTCTCCTGCACCCACTTATCTGGGCAGGCAGAGGGGCTCTGGAGGGCTCTTCACACCATGGCACATGCTGGGCCTGTCCTGCTCCATGCGCATGTTGGAGCCTTCCAAGGTCCGTCTGTGGCCTGAGATCAAGAGAGGATCCAGGACCCAGAGACTGGAGCTCCCCAGGGCAGGGCTGTAGTGCAGAGATGACGCCTCCAGTCATGGGCTGAGTGTGCTCCGGGCGGGGGCTCTGCTCTGCTAATGCAGCCACTCCACTTTGGGTCTGGCTTAGTCAAAGCCAATGCAGAACTCTCTCCAGTGCCTTAAATCAAGTGCAAATGTGAGCTATTACCTTCCCTGCCTTCACATTTCCCCTCAGGGCAATGATGTCCATTAGTGAATGTCTCCAAAGTGCTTCCAGATCAGTGTGTGGAGCCTGATGTCTCAGAAGCTTCTCTGCACTTGTTGCAGAAGTGCTGTCCTGTGCCTGATGCAGGCAGTGTGCAGCCAGCCTGCTTTCCCTCATGGTTTGCTGTCTGTTAGTCCCATAATGTTGTTATCCTTCACAACCTGACAGCTCTAGTGCCTGGCCAATAGGTAACTTTTGGGGAAGGGGGGGTTAGGATTGAAGTGAATACATCAAATAGATTTAACAGGGCTGCCTGAATTCGTGGTGTTCATAACACATGCATTTCCCTAATAGACATAGGCATGGATTTAACTGTCAAGCACTTGCATTAAGAAAATGGATAGCAAATCCTGGAGACATCTGAGCACTGGGTAGAGAAGGAGGTTTAATCCAGGTACACTGTTCTGGCAGTTGTGTCACTGAGTGGTCAGAGGATCCGATAATAACCGATGTTCTCAGCTATTCCCTGGAGGCAAGGCACATCTGATATATCGCTTGCTTGATGGAGGAGGAAGCACAGGGAAGCTGCAACAGTGAGTAGGGAGCAAGAAAGGAGCCCACGTGCTGAGCACCTTGTACAGACAACCTGCTGCACAGCACCACGCTCTGAGAGGTCCTGTGCAGGGAGAACAGGCAGGAGGGTGCCAGGAGCCACAGGGTGAGTGGGTGCTGCACAGCCATAAGTCGACCATGATCCCCCCCAAAGCATCTGTGGAGCAGCACTGGGTTGGTGCTTGGTTCTCTCTGTAGGTTGAATCATGGCCTCAACTGGGGAAAACCCCCACGTTTTGGGACCTCCAGGACCACACTGGGCTGGTCCCAGCAGAAGCCAGTTAAGGACCATCACTTCCATGAGGTTTTAGTTGTTTCCCATCTGACACCAGTTCTTTCCCAGTGGGTGTAGTCTGCAGAACTGCCTCACTCCTCCCCAGCACAAGCTGGCAGAGACAAGGAGCTAAAGAGGCTAAAGAAAACCTAAGAAAGGGAGGAGGAAAAGGAGAATCTGTGCACCACTGACATCGTTCCTCCTATCTTCAAGCATCTTTGAAAGACTTGTCTGTTCCTTTGACAGAGCCAGCTAGCCCTTCATCTGGGAACTGCTCGAGTCTCAGGCAGCTTCAAAGCATGATGGCTGCATTCACATTCCCAGCTGCAGGGACTTTCAGAGCCTATATTTAGGCTTTTCTATAGGATAAGGGATAGACTGCGTGGTTTCTGCTGAAGAAAATTGTGTTTCTCTGACCTGCTTAAATCCTTTGGATGAGTTAAGAGACCAGTGGATAAAAGGGAATGAGAGAGTATATATACACACATTCTTTCTTTTGAATTTCAAAAGCCTTTTTTGATAAAGGCCCTGACAGAGAACTATCAAGGCATGATGGTGACCAGGGGGTGCAAGTTAAAATCCCTGCGATAGATTAATGCTGTTGGATAGAATAAGGAGAAATGGGCAATTCTCAGCTGGGGAAATGGTGATTGTCAAGGGGTTCTTGCAGGTCAGCATCAGATGGGAATGCTACTCAGTGTATTTACTGATGGTGGTGGCTGGGGCTGAGTAGCGAGGTAGGGAACTTTGCTGATGGCACGGGTTTGTATTTGCTTTCAAGACTGAAAGGGAGTGGAGAGGAACCTGAACAGAGCTGGAGTCTGGTGTCCTGATTTCCACCGACGCCTGAAGCTGGCCCAGCTCTGCTGCCAAGAAGTGCCTGTGATTTACACTCAAGGCCCTTTCGTTTGCAGGTGGTGATGGAAGCAGCTTGGAGAGGGCTTGCCATGGAGCTGGACTGCTCATTCCCAGCTGCCGGCATGCTCCAACAAGCCATGCTGCTTCGTCTGGCACATTCAGCTGCCATATGGCCCAAATCTGAGGGCTGTGGCTGTGAGTGCCCGAGTCAGGATGGCTTCCAGCATGGAGAGGGGGTTCTGATTAGCCTGCAGCCCTGCCAGGGTGTTGAGGAGGAAGTTCATTAGCAGAATGCATTCAGACAGCTTTCCAGGGAACTCAGACTTACATCCACCTTTTACTCCCCGTTTCTCTGGCTGCTCTTCTGTCCACCCATCCTGTGCACAGCCCTCTGCAGCCCCTCTGCAGAGCTGTCTGTACCTGTCCATCAGCATGGTTGTCCTGCTCATCATTTCTTACTGCTCCTCCCATGGGAGCACCATTTGGGATCCTGCTTCCCAGATTCTATGCATCAGGCATGAGAAAGCTGTGATGAGCATCGTAAGCAGAGCTCAGCTCCCAAGACCTGCTGGTTCTTCAGGAGTCTCTATCCCAGTTTTCCTGCCTTGACTCCCTTTTCCAGCCCTTCACCCCCATTCTCTTCTCTATTCCCCCACAGGAATTGCAGCTGAATTGAATCAGAGAGTAATTAACTTTTGGCCACTCTTTTAATTGAGTAGTCAGGAGGGAGAAAAGAAGGGGAGTTAATTGAGATGAAAGGAGATGACACCAAGCAACAAGCTCTGGTTAATGTGTGTAGGTGAAGCACAGGCAAATGGTGCAGTGGTTGCAGTGGGCGCAGAAAACATCTTGTTCATAGACACCTGTGCTCTGGATTTGGGGACAGGGACGGATTCTTCTCTCTGGAAGAGGTTGTTAGGATTGAATTATTTTAAAAGTTTCTTCCCAAACTTTTCTCTTCAGCATGCTGATAGTTATGCACTTTACACTATGTGGATTCCGATTGGGAAAACTGTTCTGGCTTGATGGGCTCCAAAGACCATCCTAAACTCTAACATGTGGGTGCTGTGGTAGTCTGAGGAGACCTGCTGGAGATGTTCCCTCTCCCTGCACCCAAGGATGTTGGCCTCAGCTCCCATCCCAGCTTTAATGCCCTCTGATGTTTTGATCAGCTCCCAGATTTATGGGAGGATGATGGATCATCTGTTACATGAAGGGACTCCAATAAGGTGTTTGTACTTATTAAGACAGTTATTATATAATAATTAAGCACCAGTTGCTGGCAGAAAACATATTTATGGAGGTTTGACAATGTGAAAGAGAAAGAGATGCTGTAGAAGTGAGAGGGGTTTCACACATCTCAGTTACCCACTAAACCTCAAGGAGAAGCAGGGCCTGATGCTTAGGGCACTTCCATGGGTACAGCTGGATAAGAGCTGTTGGAAATGGAAGCATTTTTTCTGGAAGGGGAGCTACAGCTGCTCTTTCCAAAGCCCAGGGAGCCTTGTTCATGAGGGATCACACAGAGCCAGGTGTTCCCTTCATCTGCCTACTTCTGGTGAAAGCCTTGAGGTCCAGGGAAAAGCTTCACCTCCTCTTCCAAGAGTCATGCTGGACACGAAGCTCAGCATCCCCAGAGCAGAGCAGCTGCAGGTACTAGTGTCATCCTCTGCTTCCAGCATCCCTAGGGGATCCTCCTCCTCCTGCCCATCCAAAGTTTGCCCTGACCTTGTGCATCTGCTGCTCCCCTGATAGCCAATGGCAGTGCGCCATGGCAAGGACGCCTACTGATGGGGAGAGGCTGCATTCAGAAGGGCTGGTTTTAATGCAGGAGGTATCTCTGTTTCAGTGCCTGCTTGGTCTAATCCCAGTGCTCCCTGGCTCAGCTGTGCTCCTGAGAGGGAAGAGGTGCAGGTAAAGGGTGTTACTTACACACATTAGAAGACAGGCTGAAAGCAAGGGGAGGAAGAACAATTCACTGCTTTCCGTGAGGTGTCAGCTGTGACTGGAGTGGCCTGAACTGGAATTCTTTGCATGACCCTGGCAAAGCCCTTTCAGTACAGCATGAACAACCCCAGAGATGCTCACTGCAGCCCCTCCTGACCTGGAACTGGCACCATCAAACACTGTCAGATATGAATATGATGCAGCATGTGGAAGTGCCATCCCTTCCATTACCGAGTCCTCACAGGGCTCCTCTGACCCCCCAGGCTCCACTGCAGAGCTGGAAGGGAGGGAGGATGGAGAAATCAGAGGAAATGTGAGAAAGAAAGCTCTGTGAAGCCTGGTATTTGGCAATGATTTGGGAAGGTTGGGAAGATATAAAAAGAACTTGAGAGATGCATTTTCTCTGGGATTAAGACCACAGAGTCCATCTCACTAGGGCTTTTGGCTGCCCTGAGGCTGTGTAACTCAGCAGCTTCGAAGAGGAAATCTACAGAAGCTGAAATTGAGTGGTGCTTCCCCTCCCTGTGCCCCCCCTCCCTCCTGCACTCCCAAATGGAGAACTCTGTAAAGGGGTGAGCAACTAAATTCCAAGATGCAGTTGGGTTTGGAGGTCACATTCAGCTTGCTTCGTACTGGAGTATTCGGGCACATGCTCCATGTATGTCCATTACACGCTCAACCAGGGGTGCTTTTGGGTGCTCCCTGCCCTCCACAGGCATCCCCATGCGTGTGCAAACAGGAGGGTGTACACCTGTGCACTCATACACACAGAGCATCTTCTCTCACGCTCCCTGGCCTGGCCTGTCATTGCTGCAGCATCTCCTTTATTTTTAGAACCTGGTTAAGCACTATAAAATAATTATTATTGCTGTAATTATTTCCAAACAGATTAAATATCTGCCATGCTCCCAGTTACAGTCTGAGCCAGAAGGAACCATAAACCATCTCAGTGTATAATAATGGGCAAGTGAGAAGAGAGGGATGACATTTCCTCTGACTTCCTCATGGGCCTGTGGAGTTACTGGGAACATTTGCATGTTTTTAGTGCAGTGCCTCTTTAATAGATTCCTCCCTCCAGACACATTACAAATGGTGTGCTTGCCTGAGCACCACTGAAGGGTAGGCAGTGGTAGCTACTTCAGGCTCCTGTTTTAGCCACACAACAAACGGGAAGGGGAATATATGTGGTGCTTGATGGCAGGGAAGGAGTAGAGGTACGGCAAAGGAAGGTAGAGCACTTTTTTGTGTGTACAGACGCCATCTGTTACATTATTGGCCTTTTTGTTGTCTGGCCTGCTTTGAACTGCACTGGAATTCTCCAGGGTAATGTTTTGCATCCAGGGGCAGGATTATTTGCTCTTACATTGGAATTCAGGGAAGAAGGAGACTTTAAGTCCTCTCCTGGCTTGTTAATCTGCAGGGTAAAAATACTGCCTGTAAGTGCAGAGGGGTGAGCTTTTCCTGTTTATCTTCAGGCCAGACCCCAAACTTGCATTTTAAGCCTCTTACGGCAAATACCTCTTTTCTGAGGCCAGCCCATGCTGTTCCATTCCCCTGTCAGTTGGATGTCCCAGCACAGAGGAGCTGTGTCTATCCACTGTCACCAGCAGTGACACGTGCCTGTGAATGTGAAGGGAACGGCCAAACCAACACTGGGTTTAGATCTGCTCTGGGCACAGGAGCCCTGGTGTCACAGATGTCTCTTCTACCCTTTTCTTGTTCACTTTGCACCTTGGTGGGGTGCCTGGGGAGAGGTTTATGTCAGCACCAGGGTGGGCTTGCAAAAGTGGTGTGACTGTCCAATATAGATGCTGCTCCTCCGTGGTTCTGATGGATGAGGAGGGTTCATCCAAAACCTCTAGTGATGACTTCTCCTAGAAAATAGCTCATTTCCTGAACATTGTCATCTCCCTCCAGAAAAACTATGTTCCCTTTTCTACCAGCGCACTTGAGAAGTGGAAGATGTCCAGCCCACACTGCTGTAAATCTGGCTAAATGGGACAGTTTCTGTTGACTGGGCAAGACCTGTAATTTGGAGGCAGCTGGTTCTTCATGTCCTTTGTGTGCCAGGGGCTCCCCTCTCCAATGATGCATTGCACTTACCATTTCTATGCCACTCCTGGTTACTGAAGCTGGGAGGAGATTGTGGACAAAGGATGTCACAGTGAACTCGACCTCTTGTGGAGCATTACATGAAACTTCAGCCCAAAGCAGTGGCAAATGCTCCATCCCTGGCAGCGTTCAAGGCCAGGTTGGATGGGGCTTGGAGCAACCTGCTCTAGTGGAAGGTGTCCCTGCCCATGGCAGGGGGTTAGAACTGGGTGATCTTAAGGTCCTTTCCAACCCAAACCAGTCTGGGATTCTATCATCTGGAGGTTGGCTTGAAAATGCAGCATTGTCAGTGAGTTTCTTTCCACACCTCCTATTGCCTCTGGTTGCAGGCCAGCTTAAATGCCACTGTCAGACAGATGTTAGCAAATCAAGAGGGCTGCATTCTAGGGACCTTTCTGCACCAAGCACATACTGGGTCTGATTCTGCCTGGCAGGTCAAAGGCACAGAGAACACAAATCAAGAAGAAGAGTTGCAGTTAATGTGCTCTAGCAAGTTGCTTTCTACAGCACCACAACTATTTTATCATCAGAACAGAGCACAAGAGAAATTGTAGATGAAACAAATACAGAAAATACAGTAAGAGAGTAAGTAATGAGATCTGGGTGAAATTGCATCTTATGAAAAAGTAATCTGCAGCTTAGTGTGCAAGGAGGAGGGATTTGATGGAGTAGAGGGACTCTCGAGAAGGGAATGAAGGAGCACATTACAAACAGCCACAGACAGCCAGGTGTGTCATGCAGCGCAGGGAAGTAGTTAAATTAGGATGTAATGGAAAAGGTTGTTTTAATATTCTCCTTTATGGATGTTGGTGTCAATATTATCTCAGGGAAGGCGAGAGGAAGGGAAAGGGGGGGGGGGGGGTGTTTGTAAGGAAAGGCAAATAAATGGCATCATGTGCAAATTCCAGAGTCCTTTCTTCAGCAAGAACAAAGGTGGTGGGATGGTGGCAATAGGCAGAGGTCGCAGGGTTGGCAGCATTACCCTGCTCACAGCAGCATAGCCACAAAGACACATTGCCCTGCACACACGTGATGGGACGGCAGCTCCTGCTGAGGAGGGCAGAGCCCGAGCTTCCTGATTGCAGAGCTTGGGTCTGGAAAGTGATGCCCGTAGGGTAGGATTGCTTACTGATGTTCCATGGCACAGCAAAACCTTTGTGCTTCACTATTGCAGCTGTTAAGCCTGTTCCTATAACAGGATTTTGGTGTGTCTGTCCCAGTGCCACGCAGTGGGACAGGGGAAGAACAGGGCCTGTGGGACACAGAGACCTGTTCTTGGAAGAGGTTTTCCCACTCCAGGCTGTATGAAAGGGCTTAGCTGGATGTATCCTTTCTTTAACCATCCAAATCTCACACCCAGGGTAGCCTCCTGGCCTCTCTCTACATGAGATAGAGAGGCTGAAGCACCTTCTCCAAAGGTTTTGTCACCCCCTCCATCTACAGAAAAGGCTCCCTGCAAGTCAGCATCTCTGCTTTAGCTGCAGAAGGAGCCCAGATGTGTGAATTTAGGGTAGAGGGGTGAGTCTGTCCATCAGCAACAGTCCCTGGGCACAAAGGAAGTGGATCCATGGCACAGAGGCAGCCAAAATTCAGCCTCCTGCCTCCTACTTCTTCCTCCTCCTTCCTTCCCACTTGCATCCCTCAGCCTCCAGCGCAAGTCCAACCTCTTGCACCCTGAGCAGAGGCTTTCCACTGCCTTGGTGACACTTCAGATCCCTGGGACTTATGAGCCTCTCTCGGAGACAGCTGTAATTACATGGTTGCCTCATTAGACAGACAAGCTGAGGACGTGTTGACTTCCCGTGATCAGTCAGGCAGATCTGCGAGCTGCACCTTCTATTTATTCCTCCCTTCTTCCTGCAGAAAGCTGGAGGTGCTAATAAAGAAGAGCAGAGGCAGTCAGGATGCTCAGCAGTAAAGAGGTGCCACTTGTGTTTGTCATTAATGAGCCCAGGATTCCAGCTGATGTCTGGCACGCACATGCCTTACTGGGGGATTTGTCATTCCTCTGGGCTGGGCTCTGTCCCCTGCTCCAGCTGTCTTTGAGGAGGTATATCTCCTGCCCATAGGGATCTCTGGTGTGATAAGGGTCAGGTCTCCCAGCTAGCAGCTCCCTGCGCAGAGCTGTTCTCCGGGTTGCTCCTGCTCCCGGCTGGCTATAGAAGGAGTCAAGGTTGTATCCGTTTAGTCCAGAGTGGAATTTCTGCTAACTAAAGTTTGATGAGCTCATTTACTACCTGCATCGCAATCTGTTTCCAACGCCTGCCGTTCCCAAACAAGCTGGGAAATGAATTCATTTCACACCAAGCCGGAGTGGGTAATTTTCTTCTGTAGATTTGTATCTTTAGTGGATGGAGAAATCAGCAATGATTTCATTTGGGACTAAAGGAGACACTTTCTTCAACCCCAGATGAGAAGTGGGAGGGTTTTACCCTTTCAGATATGGTCACTTATAAACAGGCATGAGCGCGAAAGGACAATGAGCCGTGTGAGCTGAGGAACTGGAGTGGTCCCTGAGAAAAGTGTCACTCTTAAGTGTTTCAGACTTGGGGTGGAGGGGGATGCTGCGTGCTGCTTTGTCTTTTGGACTGAATATTGCCAGTGCAGATAAACCTGGGAGGTTTCTTTAGCCCAGCCTACATAACCCAGCTCCAGTGGGGCCAAAGCACTGAACCACAGGCCCTCAACAGGGCGTTAGTGCACACTCCTTCGACTTCACAGCCTCCTCCTGACTGCTTTAGCCACCTCCAAACCCTCAGCTGGGAGGCTGTACCAGTTTGTCATAGAATCCCAGGCTGGTTTGGGTTGAAAGGGACCTTGAAGCTCATCCAGTTCCAATCCCCTGCCATGGGCAGGGTCACCTTCCACTACAGCAGGTTACTCCAAGCCTGTTATTGTCACGCACAGCTTCATCCTCAACAGCTCCTCCTGTTTCCTACCTGAAATGAACCCCACTGCATCCTCTCAACACTGCTGAAGCAAAAGGAAAACAAGGTAAATTAAAAGGAAGCCTTTTAAAAAAGGCCTCTCACATGGGCCCCTTTGTTCCTGTCTCAGTGAGAAAGAGAATGATGTTTTCATAGTCAGGGCTGTTGAAATGAATGGAGACGAGATGGTACTGTGTAAGGTACTGTGTAATTAATTAAATGATCTCCAAGACCTTAGGAATACTGCCATTGTACAGGAAACATAGTTGGGTACACACTGTATGAATAGATCTTTACACACATGAGCACATTTGTAGACTGTTTGCCATACCCAGCCACTGAAATCCAGATGGATTACAGATGGACAGTGCTGTAAATGTACTCCAGCCAGGGTTAGGAAGAGCCCACAGCAGGGCTGCCTTCTCTAGGGCTTCCCAAGTGAAGTGTGTCCTTGTGTAATGCAGTGAACCTGGAACTTCCAGGAATGGCAGGATCTGCTGCATGGGGACACGTGCGTGCTGGGATGCATTTCGGATGTGGACTTCCCTACACCTGAATCACATGCGTAGGAGTTGTCTTTGCTGCTTTTGCAGTAGTTTCTCTCTGTGGCTGCAGTTATTGCATACCAAAGTGCAGTGGTTTCTGATTGTGCCTTATCTCTTTCCTATTTTGAACCCAGTCTAGACTGGAAGGATTTCAGTGTAGGCAGACCTGTGTAGGCTGGAGTGCAATGGACTGAGCACTCCCTGCATGCTATGGTTTGGGCTGATCTCAGGTTCTGGCTTCTCGGAGGGCCTGACCCCAAACCTGCTGCCGTTGAAAGCTCTGCCAGCTGATTGCATTGAGTTTTAGTTTGGACCGTGCAGGGTCAAGGCAGATCACAAACAGCAGAGTTGTGGGAGATGAGAGCTGGGGATTGACAAAAAAAAAGGTGCTTCAAACATTCAAGAAGAAAAGTGGCCAAGGAAAATGATTTCTAAAGCTCACTCCATGAAAACTGTATTAGGGGAGGAACACAATGCAACGTGTCTTGCAGCACAAAAGATGCTCTGTGAGAAAGCAGAACAAGCTACCTAGCGATCAGACTTTCCAAATGAGCCACTGTTGGAGGAGCAGACAATAACTGGAAATAAATCGGTATCAATTTTCCTTCTACTTTCTTGCCACAGGGAAGAAGGGACATAACTCACCATTAGGAGCTATGGGAGCTCTGGGGGTGGGGGGATGGGGGGGTGTGTTGCAGTGTGCTGTGATGGGCAGAGGCAGAAAACAGAGACCATAGGGATAAGGGAGAAGAGCTGCATTAGGACCACAGCAGTGCCAAGGAAGGCATCAAGGGTGGAAAAGAAGAGAGACCAGAGGATGGTAATGAAGCGCAGCAGCAGCACTTCAAGCCCCTGAAATCATACATGGCTCTTCTGGTTCCATCTCAGCTCACAGGAGGCTGCTCCTCTTGGCTCCATTCCTGCATTGGGAAGCAGAGGTAGCGAAAGGGATGGCTGCATGGATGGCTCTGTGAGGTTTGGGCTCAGGTGAGGAGCACGGTTCCTGCCCTGTGGATCCTAGCCAGGGAGGCTGATGCTGGGGTAAAAGCTGCCTGCAAGCAGGGTCCCCATGGGCAGAGCTACCTAAGGCCAGTGTTTAGCCTGGAAAAGTCAACAAAGAGGGTCCTGTTGTGTGCCACTGTTAGGGAGTTCCTTGTGCCACCACCAGCCTATATGTGCAAATGTGGGTTTTGTTGGGCTGCTGTGAGTCAGGGAGTTTCTGTTTGGCAGCTTGAGTGCATCTTAGGAGACCCTGGGGTTTGTAAGCACCCTCCTCCCAGCTCTGTCCCCAGGCACACTTTGGTCTGGCCATTGGAACAGGCTGTGTTGTGTCTCTGATCCCTCTGTTCCCTCCACACCTCAGCCTCAGCATTGCTGTCTGGACGACAGACTCATTGATCTCATTTATGAGGTGCTCTTGGAATGATGGAAAGCACTGCCTCAGGCAGGGGCGGCTCAGGCAGGTCAGGATCACCCCATGATGAGTGCATCATCCTGAGCTGGGCTGCTGCCTCTCCAACATGCCCAAGGCAGGAGGTCACTGGAGGATTCCCAACTACCTCTTCAGATGAGGTGAAGGGGTCTGATGTCCCATACACAGCCAGCACACAGCTGGTTAGGAAAAACCAGCCATTTTGTAGGCCTGATGTAGGAAGCTTCCGAAGGACACACTTTTCCTGCAGACCAGGTCCCTACTCAATAGGACAACCCCAATGGCAACTTCTACTTGGGAAGAACTGGGGTTTCTTCCTCCTGCCTGCTCTGTGAGTCTCCTTTCCCTGTTTTTCTCCTGCTGTCCAACAAATCATTTCCTTGGGCTCCTTTTCCGAGGTGCTTTGTGCGTGTCACAGACACCACATGATCTGAAGATGGGGACAGAGGAGAGAAATACAACTGTGTAGTGCAGGCAGTAAGAATCAAGTTTGTTATTTATAATGCTCAGCTGTGAGCAATAAACACAGGCACCAAAAGTAAATTCTGCCACTTCTCTTCCCCTCTCTCTGTAATTCCCTGATAAATTCACATCACTCACTGTCAGTCTTAATGTGTTTCTGTTTGTCTGAGCTGCAGATTCCCCTCTGTGCTTTTTTTTCCTGAGGAGCTAATATCTCTATGGATAGTTCTCCTCTAGCCCTGGTCTTGTGAATTAAATTAATTTAAAATTCAAAGGGATAATATGATGCTGAAATGCTCAGCTGTATCATTGCAGGTCATGGTGCAGGACTCTAAAATGAAGGCCTGTTTAGAACTTACTTACAAGGCTTTCTTCCCCCAGAGGCAATGTGGTGGGTAGAGGTGTCTGTCCATTTTCTGTATAACCAGGAGGAGATGTTCACATATCCTGGGCCTGTAGCATCCAAAAGATTCTCTAAGTGGACTTCTAGAATGCAATACACCGTTGTTTGGGCATCCCCCTTCCCCAAGGCCTTAACTTTGCTCTTTAGTGTGCTGCTTTAGGGACTTCAAGGAAGTCCAGCAGTGAGAATCCCACTGTTCCCTTGCTCTCTGTTCCGTTCACTTCAGCACTGTGGTCCTGAGTGGAGGAAAAGCCAGGAGGAAAAGCGGAAGATCTGCATCCCATTTTCATATTGGGGATCAGCTCCTCAATACACGTTGGTTGAGGAGCATAAAACTTGATTCTTCTGGAAGGGGGTTGAAAAGTTTTTCCTTCAGATTTCCTCAGAAACAGCAAAAAAACCCATCAGGATTATCAGGGATAATTTTCTTCACTATTTCATTTGCCTGTTGCACATCAGAATGAGGTGAAAAGCAAAGACTGAGGAGAACAACTTCGCTTAGGTTTGTAATGAGCTGGAAATTCTGCTGCTGTCAAAACCAGCTCCACTCCCACAAAATCTGTTCCAATAGCAGCGCAAAGGAGTCCTTTGTCACTCACTGTGTCTGGAAACACAAAAGCATCAGATGCCAAATCTGTTCCAGCTTCCACAAAGCATTCCTGGACTCCCCCATCCTTAGCACTGAGTGATTTAGTAAACTAAATGAGAGGCACAGCCGTGCCACCTCCTTCTGATGGCAAGATGATGGAGAAAAGGCTTTGCCACCCTCTCCTCCACCCAGGCCCCACTTGCAGGGACCGCTCCAGTGGTGCAGGGGTTTCCTGCTGAAGGACCCTTACCTTCAGCATCAAGATGTTGGATTTGCATCGTTCCCTGTTTTCCTAGCAGGACGAGAGCAGTTCCCTGAGCTGGGAGTGGGAGCATGGCCTAACGGAAGAAGATGTCTCATTAGTGATGCACTGTGACTGACTTTAAGGTTTCTTCAGAGCTCAACCAATCCCCATGATGGTTTTCTTTCAGTCTCTTAATGAAGACCGTTCCCTTGCACTCCTCATACATCATATTTGCAGTGGTTCCTTCAGTGTGGTTGGTGCTTCAGTGGTAGTTTTGTAATTTATGAGACTCTTAGTAGCTTAATTATGCCATCAGCTCCATCTGTCACTTAACTGATATGAGGAATGATGGGATGCCATTAGCCAGCTAATAGTTGCTGTAAAGAGTATTGTTTTATGCCATTAAATAGCAAGAACATAAACAGTTTTTGCTCCCCAATATCCATACTTGCTTTGGTAATGATATTTAAGAGGCCGGTCTTGACATCTGTCCCTCTGCCTGAAAAAGTGCTGGGGGAAATAAAAGGAAACTGTCAGCAACAAGTCTCATTAGATTTACCATCAAGATGATGATCGTTTGGCTTGATTTTTCCCTGTGCTGATGGAACTTCTTATTTGAATCTTGGGCCCTTCCTTGCTTTTCATCTTAATCTCTTATGATCAAGACAAGACAGTGGTGTCCTCATCCCCATTGGTAATTACTGGGCTTGCAAAATATGTATCCCATCCCCTCAGCTTCTTTAGCACATCCGCCCTCTTTGCACATCCATGAAGTGTTATCCATTTAACAGGCTGAGAGCTGAGGTACAGAAGACCATGAATTAGATCTCCTGGAGGACAGAGGCGCTTGGTTTCAATTTTAGACAGCAAAGAGAAACATTTGAAGCCTATAAATCCCTCTCAATTGCTGTTTAACCGTGGGGCTACCTAAAACCTAGTTTCCAGTGTCAAAGTTTCTCAGGCACCAACATTCCTGCTTTGGAGCTCACCAAAGGTGATTTCAGCCCTGGCAGGACTGTGCAGCTCGAGTCTGACCTGAGCCCCTGCATGGTTGGTGGTTGTTGACAAGGTGTTTCCCTGCCAGCTCCGTGCTGTTGGGTGGTGGCATTGTGGAGGCTGAGGCCATGGGAACTGGAGCCACAGTGGTGTGTGCCTTGCTCAGTTCTGCTGCTTTAATCCCAGCTGTCCCAGCCACCCTTGTGCTTCTGCTCCTGCGCATCCCATGTTTGATGTGGTTTCTGCACACATCACCTTCACCCTGCCTGACAGCATCCACTGCACCAAGCCAGGAGGAGTCCTCCTGGTTCAGCCATGCAGTGATTTCATCTTTCATCTCCAAAAGGCACATGTGGAGTGCCAAAGGCATGAAACCCCATGCCCAGCGGGTTCAGGAGGCAGCACCCTGCATGACCAATGATCCTCTTTGTGTCTATGAACCCCACTCGCAGAATACGTCAGGCCCTGAACAGAGGCAAATGGCTGAGAACACAGCGTTCCAGTCCTCCTGGATGGCTCCCAGC
Source organism: Psilopsiagon aurifrons (assembly GCA_025447955.1). Classification (NCBI taxonomy): domain Eukaryota; kingdom Metazoa; phylum Chordata; class Aves; order Psittaciformes; family Psittacidae; genus Psilopsiagon; species Psilopsiagon aurifrons. The sequence continues at coordinate 31,561 of JAOEHY010031580.1, read as the reverse complement.
TTTCCATTAAGGTGCTGTGACTCCTTGACGTGACCTACATCCTCGTAAGTGAGGGGTTAACGTGTGTTGGCTGCTGGTCACTCTCCTGCTCCAATAAGTAGCCATCAATCGCAGGGATCTGCTGTAGTCACACAGTAATAAAACTGGAGAGATTATTTGCTACTCTGTCATTCAGAATAAATGTATCCCCAAGTGCTCTGTAGAATTAATTAATAGGCAGAGGAGAGAGAAACTAAGAGCTGAAGACGAAAAGCTAAGGCTTGAAATGAGATATGGAAGTATCTCCTGGAGCCAGTGTCTGTGGTGGGACAGCAGCATGGACAGGGGCTGCTTCGGGGCACCATGTACCAAGTGGCAAGGCAGGGAAAAGAAGGTGCAGATCTGGCCTGTAAAATGTGTCATTCCCCATGTCACTGGTGGCAGTTGAGGTTGCAGCTCAATACAGGAGATCAGAGGAGGATGTGGGTCCTCCTGCCAGCCCCATTCCTGGCTGGCTGTGCATCCTTCACAGAATTGCTGCCTTCTTCTATGCCTCAGTCTCCTCCATATCAGGCAGAGGCTGCTGTGTTTTGAGGGGCACTGCTCAGCTTCATTCATCAGTGGCTATGAAGTACGTGGCAGTGTCTCAGTGAAAGGCACTCCATAAATCCCGGGTTTTATGGCTGGCTATTATTTATGGGAACATGCCACATAGGGACTCCCCCGCTATAAAAATGGTGTAATGCATCAGGGCCAGCCCAAGAACATAGGCTGTCTTTGGTCAAGGCAGGGAGGATGGAGTCAAGAGGGGAAGAAGGAGAAAGCTTCCTGTTTAAAGAAGGAGCATCTATTTGCCTGCCAACCCTTCCCACACAGTGCTGAGCACCTCCACAAGTCGCCAACATTTTCAGGCTCTGCACAATCCATGGAAGTTGATGGAGGAGAAAGAGAGCGGATATGTTAGTGCTGCTACTGAGGGACAGGCTGCAGGCGTGCTCAACCTGTATTAGACACTGGAGAACCCACTTTTGAGCAAGATGATTGCCCTAAGTGGTGGAAAAGGCTCAGTCAGCATCTTTACCTCACTGGCAGCGGGAAAATCATTTCCACCAGTGTTACTGCTCGCCAGTTGAGTTACTGTGGGGTGGGATGTGCCTCGCCCCAGGGCAGGACACAGGGTTTGGTTAGTGGGACAGAGCCAGCTCTGCCTTACATTACAGCATGAACCCATGCTGGCCATCACCTTCATGCCCAAAGCTTGTCCTTCATCCCCAGTGTGCTAGTGGACAAAATGGAAGAGCATCACTTGTGGCTGGGAGCAGGACAATTGCCACGCTCGGAGCAGGCGTGTGAGGAAATGCAGCTCCTCCAGCCCTCATTCCCCCTTTGTTAAACTGCAGTGCTGTAAAACACAATTTCAATTTTCCTTTTAAATGTCTTTTATGGCAGGTTTGATGCAGCCTGGCAGATTGATAGCCCTGCTGACTGACAGCTCCCATTTATCCCTGCCATGCAGGCAGCGGGCCTGCAGGATTCCCTGGCACAGGCCACCCTCACAGGGAAGGAGCACTAGGAATGGGGCAGCAGGCCAAGGAGGTGGCCATAGCCCCCTCAGTCAGCCCAGGCAATGTCTGCATCACCAGGCTGCTGGGTTAGTTGGTGGTGTCTCCTCGCTGTCAGGCTGAATTGACAGAATTGAATTGAATGGAGTGTGTTGGACGTTGCTGCATGGAGGCATCCATTTCCAGCTATGTGTTCTGCTGTGGAGGCTTTGCTGTGTCTGCATGCAGCATTTCTGTGCAAGGGAGAAGGTTTAATTCCTCTGCAGCCCCATAGAGCCCTGTGAGTTCAGTTGACAGATAGACCCTGCACCCTGAACACATGGGCTGAGCATCCTTCCCTTCCAGGCCAACAGGGCAGGAGATCAGCCAACACTGCCCATGGGGACCGTGCAGTGCCGCAGCACCCGAGCTACCTCCCAGCCTTCCCCACATGTGTGCTTCTGCCTTTCAACTCCTGCTTTCATTTCCCCCTCATCAGTTCAAAGGGAGAAGAAGAAAGCGGGAAGCTGCAATACCAGACAAAAGGTCCCTGCAGTTGCAGGCTGTGTGGGTAGAGATAGCCCCGTGTGTTCTGCTGACTTGGTGCCTCCACTTGAGTGAGAAGACGCTGGGAGGTGGAAAGGGTGGAAGTGGAAACAGCCATGGGATTTGTGCTGACAAAAGCAATATTAGCATAACAAAGGCTAAATGCTTTAGCATCCGTAGATAGCTAAGAGATGCAGAAGCAGCAAAGGCAGCTCTCAGTAAATAGACTCTTTTCTTCCTCTCCTCATCTGTTCTTTTCCTCTTTCCCTCCCTCACTTCATTGCCAGGCTTCACAGCACCTCGATGCACTCCAGCTGCCAGCAGTATCCAAAATAATCCAAGCAAGAAGTTTATCTGAGCTGTTCTGTTTCCCCTTCCCGAGAGGATGCTCGTGGAGAAGCTGAGCTCCTCTGAGCGAGAGTGCCAGCTGGAGAGCAGGAACCCTCCTTATGGCACTAACCCTCCTGCACTGGGGCAAGCAGGGGGGAGAAGGCGGCTGTACAAGGGCTGGTGAGGACAGGCCAAAGGGGTCCAGGTTGTTGGCCAGACTGGCCCCTCTGATGCAGATAGATGGAGTCAGGGATGTGATGACACTAGGACACCCTGCCAGTGGGTTGCTTCAGGAAGGGATCACCAGCCCATGGAGATACAACTTCAAATAAGGGGTGTCTGCACCCAGCATCTCTGCTTCCCATCCACCACAGCTCCCCTTCATCATGGTGCTTCACTTTGAGCATATGCTGTGTAGAGGAGGTCAGATTCTGCTCCTTGCTCCAGAAAACCCAATGTGTCAATTATTCATTTAACACATTCTTTAGCAGCAGTTGCTCAATTCACTGTGAAACAGAATGAGAATGCAGAAAACAAAGGAGCTATTGTATAATTGAACTGCATCTCTTCAGCAGAACAGGCTTTGGAAAGGGCACCTTCTCTGGGAAAATTCTAACAGGATTATTTTTTCCAATGGCTTAATTAGAAAAATCAATCCCTCAGCATCTTTCATTAAATACCTATTAGTGGTAAACCCTAAAGTTTCCCTTTCTTGGCTTACAAGCTTCTGTCGGGTGACTGAATGTGGTCAGTGTTTGACCTCAGTCATCTCAGTCAAAACACTGTCCAGGTTTTGGACCTCAATCCAATATTTTCCATGTTTGCAAACTGTGTGAGAAGTTTGGCTTCATCTGCAGCTTGTAAAGCTGCTTCGTTAAGAAAGCATCACCCACCCTTCTTTTTAGTCAGGGGAAAGCAGCAGGGAGGTTGTGGCAAACCAAATGAACTCCATTGGGTTTGGTCTTTCTTCTTAACTAAAACAGGGTATAAATACCTGGCACCACTCCTCTTCAAAGGGGAGGAGGACAGGGTTGCCAGGTGAGCAGAACTACAGAAATATCTATTCCATGTTGGGCCTTTAATGATGCATTTAGGAGATCAAACAGGAAGAGGTGCCCTCCCACAGCCTTCTTCAAACTGTAATTAATTGCAAAGTAACTACCATATAATTGCTTTCCCTAGAGCACCCCAGAGAGCAGGGTGATACCTCGACAAAGGTGCTAGAGCAAGCAAAGTTAATTAACATGAAGAAATAAGTGGCTAATTGCATTGTTCTGACAGTGCAGCTCACACTCCCTGTGAAGTGGCATTCAGGGAGTATTTCATCCCAGCAGCAGCCCTGGATGCTTCCTTCTATGTGGGCTAAACCCACATGGCTGTGCCATGTCAGGAGGTGCTGGCAGCATCACAGTGATGACCCAAAGGACTGTCTTGCAAATGGGATTCTGCTGTGATGGGCCTCTTGTGTTCTGCTGGATTTCGGTGGGTCAGCCCCAGCTCTTGGCTCCGTGGTGGGATTCTCCACCTCCAAAGGGGACATGACAGAGCAGGTGCTGTGGCTGCTTCTCAGCCAGCAGCAATGTTAGCAGTGGTTAAAGGAGAGAGTAGAGGACACACCAGTCACCTCCTCAGATAACAACCTTTGTGTTCCCAGTGTTTCTCTATTTCCTTGTAATTCTTCACCTCTTCTAGATGAATTCAATCAGCAAGAGGGGTGAGGAGCTCCAAAGTATTAAAGGATTCAGCTGACTCCTTTTAATGTTGTAGCAGTGCTTCAGTCTCTCCATCTTTGGTACAATGAGGACTGCAGTTAGTAATGCCCCAGTTAAGATCTCAGGGTTTGGAGCATCATGCAGATGTGGCTATCACTGCTATGCTGATATGAGCTGGGGGTGGTGCTTAGAGCTAGAAGCAGCCCTTGAGTTCCAGAAGACATCTGCATGGCCTTTGGAAAAGAGGTGAGTGAGCCCCTTTATATAATTACAGCTTCAGGCACTCTGCTTGAAGGCTGCTCCATGGGCATGAGCTGCTATGCAGAAGATGGGAATGGGAGAGCAAGGCCAGTCCTTGGAGGGAACAAGGCTGGATATGTCATTTCTATGGGCCTGGGGAGCTGCTGCAGCAGAAGTGGCATTGAAATTGCTTGTGTGTAGGCATGAAAAGGGAAGGCCATCCCGCTGTGGGTACCAGCAGGCATCACTTGAGCTGCTTTGTTCCAACCCTGGCAACCTCCTTGATGGAGGTACAAAAGGAAAAAGGCTTGCTGGGACCCATGAAAGCCTCGATGGCTCCAAAACCTACTGAGAGATGTGGAGCTCTCTCCGCCTAGAATGGGTGTGTGGTGATCAAGCAGCATACTCAGTGTGTGCCTCTTGGAAAGCCCTCTGAAGTAAGTGGAGATGCCTTGTTGGCCACTGGAAGGCTCTTCATCCAAAACTGGGAGACTTGATGGTGGCTCCAGGTCTGTGAGCAAGACTGGGTTTGGTTTATTTAAGGTCCTGTACACTTGACTGAGCTTATCCTGCCCTCTCTCTGTGCTCCCAACCAGATAAATCCCTCTCTATAGGACATATCCTACCTCAGCCATCAAAAAAGAAGGTTTTTCCAGTCTCATCTTCCTGAGCTGTTCAGTTCTCCATCCTATGCCTTCATTTTGACCCTTCCTGCTTTCCCCCATTGTGTTCCCTGCATTTGGGTGCTTTCTGCATTGAGTGACACCTCTCCCAACTCAGGCATTCAGCCTCTGGTGTGATGGGCTCCCTTCTGTACAGACTTTAAACTCTCCTGCTGAGTGTTTGCAGTCTGGAGCTGAGTGCTAAAGCATTTCCTCTTCTCCCTGTGACCGGGCCATGGAGCTTGTCATGTTAAGCACTGTACATACACAAAGACTACTCAAGCCTTCAAGGACTCTCTCTGGGAATGCTCTCTATCAGACTAGACATATTTTGATTGTCTCAGCAATAGCATCTGTGCAGGCAAAGGTGATGGGGGAAGAAGCCTGGTTCTCCCTGATGTCTTGCACCTGGCTTGCCACATGTTCAGAAGCCCCAGTTCCCCCTCGAGTGCCAGGAGGGGTGCTGCCATCTAAGCACAAGCTGATTTTAGTGAAGAGGGTTTATGAGCCTATTTCTTAGATAGCAGCACTTGCCTTAACCTCTCCCCTGGCTCTTCTCCCTCTGTTATATTGCTGTTAATTCTGTGGATATTTCTTCATCTCCTGACAGTCCAAATGCAGCAGCGGAGGTAATAAACAGCACATTAGCTGTGCTTTGTTCGACTGAGCAAGGCTTCCCTGATAAAGAGTCACCTGGGCCCCCACAAGAGGAGTTGCTCTCCTGGGCCACATCTTCACTGTGTATGGTTCCAAGTAATTTCCTCCTGCTCCAGAGCCATGCTCACCTCCCTCACGCTGGGTGAAAGAGTGGTGGCCCCATTTCCCTTTCTTGCTGCAGCATGGGGAGAGCAGACCAATGCTGTGATGAGGTCCTAGGCCTGGGAAAGGAGGAGGAGATGCAGGAAGAAGAAGAAGGGGAGAAATTGGATGTGATTCCCAGGAAGACTGAGGGAGCCCCAATTTGCTGTGGCGGTAGCTGTGGTGCTCAAATTGGGCAGAGTTGGTCTTCAGGGTGCAGGAAGGGGCAATGCAGGAGGCTCCATCAGTCAAATCAAGGGTTCACTGGTGGTTTGCCACAAGCCCTCAAGTTGTTTTTCAGTGGGTGCCCCAGGACAGTCTTCATGGAGGCATGTGAAGTTCAGTTCCTGCTGGATAGCTTTGAAGAGGGTCCCATAAAGGTCCAGTGCAGTGGGTCTGTGCAGAGCCAAGCTGTCTCCCCACACTGACAAACCTTCACCCACTCAGTGCCCTGACCCTGTGGTGGGTACAACAAGGGCCAAGGGGGTAGTGGGGCATTAAGATTTGATTCCCAATCACCTGTACTTACAAACACACGCTTGGTGCTCTGAGATGCTCTTCACTGTGCTCTCAGGGACAGAAAACACCATGGGGATGTTACAGAATTCTGCTTGTGCTGCCAGAAACCAGGTGCCTGCCCCCAGGCTGAGACAACTCCCCAGCCCCCTGCCCTTCCTTTTTTCAAGCATCCTCTCTGAGCATCTTTCTGCCCTTGCCATTTCCCATCTCATTGCCTCTACCCCATCCGTCACCCGCCACTAGCATGTTAATACTGAAATGAGGATAATAAAGCATCTCAGGCAGGGGAGGGAGAGGAGCCCGCTCCTTCATTTGGCCTCTCACATTCCTGTTTGTGTTTGGGTGTGTGTGAAATATCTGCCCAAAGGGACCTAATGTAGCAGAACACTGGAGATGCTTTCAGGCTGTTAGGTAGCTGCCCGACATGGCATTACCCAGCAGCTAATTAAACTGGTACCCATCCCAAAGTGATGAGTTAGCAGGGAGGCTGCGAAGCTGACAGAGACTGATGCTGCATGGCTTATCAATTTTCAATCTCAACACAGTGAGATATTTATCAGGCTGCAGAGAACCAACACTTGTAATATTTAAAGGGGGAAGACTTTAATGGAATCCATTGCAGATCACCAGTTTCTGTTCCCCTGGGCTCATTCCTTTCCTTTCCTTTTTCTCATCTTATTTTCATCTTTTTAACGTACAATAGTCAATGAGGGAAAGAGGTTTTAATTTAAAATGCTGGTTCCCTTCATCTCCCCCACCCTTTCTCCCCATCCTAAAGGTTTATGCATTTATTTGGATAAAAGGTTTTAAACAATGAAGAACTGTCTGCAGTAATTTGTGAAGAGAATAGATTATCCTGGGAGGAGGCCTGGCTTGAAAAATTTCCTACTGCAGAATTCAGTCCTTGTCATATAGTTATTTTATTAGGAAAGAAAAAGAAGGAGGGCAAGAGAGTAGGAGAGAGCAGAATACAGTGACTGGGCTGAATTATTTGCTGGAGTAAATCCTTCTGGTTTTATTCAGCAGAGTCTGGATCTGGTCCTTTCACACACTTGCTCCCAGGTCAGGGGCCGTGCGGTCAGTGCTGAGGTGATTTTCCCAAACTCACATCAATGGGAAATAGTGTGGTCATTCCATCCCTGTGAAGTCAGTTGGATACAGCCCTGGATGAAAAATGCTCCACAGCTTGCTCCAAGGAGGCCTAGAGACAAATGGCCAAGGAGCAGCTTCTGACACAGGATCCAGGCAAGGTCTGCCTAAACCCCATCAGTAGTTGAGAGCTGGACGCCAGTTGACCACTTAAGGACTCAGTTTTAGACTAGAGGTGTATTCCTGAGTGCTCATTAGTACACCACAAAGAGATATTGTAATGAATACGGGCTGGCTAAATCACTAATCAATAGCTGAAGGCTTGAGCTGATTCTTTTCAGCCACTGCTTCTAACTGCCTTCAACACCTTCCACCCATGGTTTAATAAACACATGCTGCTCCTGTCTAGGACAGGCAGTTAAGATTGACTAATCACTTATAAACAACTTGCAAATGGATGGTTAATGAGAACTGCATGAATAATTGCTTTTTTCTTTTACTGCCTAACCAGAAATAAATGCAAAATGAGATATCTTTTTTCAGAATGTCCCAAAATAGAAAGTTTTTCAGCTTGTTTCTTGCCTTAGAGAAGCTCATACTTGAAAGCCCTCTCCACCTTCACAAAGCCTTTGGGATTCAGTGGAAGGGTCTGTATAATCCAAACCTGAACAGGTTTCTGTGTCTTTTTGTTTTACACTCATTTTTCTCACTTTTGAAAGTATTTTAAAAATTAAGGTGAGCCAAATGTAATCTTAGAGCAGTGTTTAGAATGGAAATGGGTTTATTTCCTGTTCTGGGAATAAAAAATCTTTCTGAAACCCAATGTGAAAATCTTCTGGCATAGAGGGGGGGAAAAAACCCTCTTTTCTATCATTTATTAAAGATGGCTGAAAGCATCTCAGATCGTTGCAGTCTTCAAACACTCCTGTCATTTCTCCTACAGCTCTGTCACTGGGAAGGTGATGTGATTGTGGGGTGGGTAGCTGGATGCTGGGTGCTCACCAAAGCTGCTCCATCACTGCCCTCCTCATCTAGACAGGGGAGAGGAAATGCAATGAAAAGCTCATGAATTGAGATAAGGGCAGAGAGAGATCACTCACCAATTGTTGTCATGGGCAGAACAGACTTGGCTTGGGGAAATCAGTTTAATTTATTACCAGTCAATCAGAGTAGGGTAATGGGGGATAAAACTAAATCTTTGCCATGCAAACCCAACACAGACTGTGACCCACCTATGAAGCCTGACCTCCAAGAACGTAGGGAATTCGACATTTCCGCAGGCTTTCTGGTTCTATGGTTCTGCCTCCTTCACAGATAGTTCCACCTCAGGAGCTCAGAAAGTGCTGCACCCTGAATGCAAATAGGATCTGGATCCATTTTATTTGCACTTACTCAAAATTCTGAGGATAATTTGGGTTTGGCATATAAACCCAATACTTAACTGAGTGCAAAAAATTCAAGCAACTTCAAATACGCTAAACCAGCCTAGTTTGCACCAGTTTATAAGTCCATTTTTCGTTAATTCAGGATTTTTCTCTAAATGAGACCTTCAGTGTAATTGCTCTGGAGCAGCTTATTCAAATTTCTTTGCCTCTGGTTCTGGTAATTTGCCTCCATCAAAACACTCGGGACAGACAAACGGCAGAGGAAGCCAGGGGATGCTCAGTGGTACAAGTCTGGCTGGTTCAAGCTTTAACTCTCTTCTTTCACTCCCTCCAGCTCCTCACCCGTGTCAGGAGGACCCTGCATGGCAAGGCTAAGCTAAACTCTCATCAGTTATGAGAGCTGTGTGCTCAGTGTTAGGGGTTGGTTCTCCAAACATGGGTCTCACTCTCCATGTGGGGTGTCTGTGAGCCTGGTGATGCAGGATCTGCAGCCAGCAGCCCTTGGAGGGATGATGGCAAACAGGTAGCAGAGGTTGGGCTAGCGGGATTGAAGAATGAGTGTGATTCCAGCAGATGGAAAAGTCCTGCCTTATTAAGACAGGGTGAATTTTGCACAGAAACAGACATACCCTGTCTCTGCTTGTATACTGGGAGTGGGTTCACACAGCGCAGCATCCCTGTGGTATATCTGCAGCTCTTGCTCTGTGTAGCCAAATGCACCCCACCGCGTTGAAGCATGAGGGTGCACCCAGACCCATCTGGACGCAGCCACATCTGGGCAGCCACATCCCACTCCTGCTCTCACCCCGCTGCCAGGGCTTTACAACCACGACAAGTGCAGGGGGAGAGATTAAAGGCAGTAGCTGCTGGAGGTATTCCCTGTGGCAAGGATGAGAAGAAAAGCAAATAGTGGAGACAGAGTAATCTGTGTGGTAAACATGACCGGTAAACAGTGTCAGCAGGGATGTGCTGCCAGGGTTTCCATGACCAACCTGCGTGTGCAGACCTGGGGCGATGGCTGTGGTTACAGTCTGTGTGCCCTAGCACAGGTGATCTGGCAGTTGCAATCTGGAAGAATCCAAGGGGACAAACCTCCTGGAAGCAGCTAAATAAATAAGGCATTGCAGCCACATCCAGCACAGTTTAGTGAGCACAGCTGGTCTCTCAGAAGGAGTTCAGAGATAATTCCACCTCTGCATTGAAGGCTTTCGATGACTGCTAATGAATTTAAATGATGGGGATTTTCTTTTCATGCTTCATTGCATATGCTCCTCACATTAAGATGCTAATTAAGAATACATCAGCCCAGGCTGGGAATGATGCTGCCACTGAGCAAAGTGGAGCTGAGACAGTGTCTTTGGGGGTACTCAGTGGGACCTTTTATTGGAATCTGATGAATGATTTGCTCTCTCAGGTCTAGTAGGTAAAGATCCCAGAATGAGTTAAGATTTGCCGATACCCTCCTGTCTGGATGTCATGTTTGATCCCAATGGGATATCCAAGGGCAGTGAGGGATGCTCGGGCAGCAGGGCAGTCAGCACTAATTGTAGACATGTCTATAGAGGGGCAGTCATGCTGGGCTCTCTGTAGTCAGGAGGAAAGGGCCTTTCTCAAGGCAGAGCTGGGCCATGGGCACAGAGGACAAATCCCTCAGGGTCTAATGAATATGAGCTCTCCATCACTGGCTCAACTGCAAACTGTTGGCATTTGTGAGATATTCCAGGTCATACCACCACAGGTTTGTGCTTTTCTGCCTTGGAGATGGCTGGTCTGGCCTGGTGGTGGTGGTGCTCTGCTTTCAGGTGATTTGAAGCAAGATCTTGACTTTCTTTGCTGGGTTGCATTGCTGGAGACGGCACACACTCTCTATTCCAACGGTGCTTCCTCAGAGGCACCAGCCGGGGCTAATACATCTCACTATCAGCATCCTGTTTATAAGGAGGATTTGGCACCCTTTGGGGATGCCTCATGTTCTGGGTGGGAAATCTTCCCCTCTGATGTACCACATAACTGCTGTGGTTGAGAACTTCTTTCTGATATCTCAACTGAGCTAAAGTCTATGACTTCTTCTTAAAGTCAAGGGGAGTGTGAGAGGGAAGCAAAGGTCTATAAATCATGAAACCTAGAAATCCAGTCCTGCAGATTTATGAATCCTAAACTGGATTTGCAGAGCAAATGGCAAAAACCATGGATTTTTCTAATCTTCACAATTACTCCTTCCTAATGAGCTTCCTGCTTTGGTTTGGGACAGTTTAGTGAGAGATTGTTCCAGCATATTGCCTGTGGCCTCTCATTATGAGAGGGATTGCAAATGTTAATGCTGGGGCTGAAACTCTCTGCTCAGCCCTGGGAAGCACTGTCAGTTGATTCCTTACGCTTAACCATGCAAGTGCTGCTCTGCTTTCTTAAACGTGCCATGACAGAGAATACCTGGAATTGCAGATACTCTTAATGGCACTAAGTGGTTTCCAGGCTTCACAGCACCAGAGCTTCAAGTGGCAAGGTTGTGGCTCAAAAAGGCAGAGAAGTGTTTGCCTGGAAATGTATAGGATTTAGAACTTGGCTCTCATGCCTGTTGGAAAGGGCACTGGAAGAGCCACAGTTGCATATCCAAGTTTTGGGTATAGTTACAATCTTATATACACTCCTGTAAAAGCGCTTGGTTGTGGTTTAGTCACCTAAGAGTGGTTTGTTAAAGGTTTTCATGGTCACTGTTCTTGTGGCATCCATCCAACAACTGCAATAGCAGGAAAGAAGGGCTGGCCAGAGGAGTGAGGAGCATGTTTTGCAGTGGAGATTCTTGGCTTATTAAGCTTAGCAAAACAGAAGCTGAGTGGGAACTGGATCACTGCCTCCATGTATATCACACAGAATAGCACCATGGAGGGAGGATACAGACGCTTAAATATAAAACTGGCATGGTTGGAAATGGGCATAAATACATTTCAGATGGAAACTTCAACAGAATTCTACTGACAGAGGAGGGGGATGATTGTCTTTTTCTGTGATGACCCACAGGAGAGATGCAATATCAGTTCTGGGCTCCTGAGCAACATGTGGTACAGAGACAGCAGTGTGGATGGCAGGAGGCACATGGTACAGCAATACTGGGTCCGCTGTTTATCTCTGCGGTGATGGAGAATCCAGGGCCCAGTTGGTGGGGGAGCTAGGGAGGGCCCATGCACACACACGCAGTTTTGTGCATGACAAATTGAAAGGGACGCGAGAAATTAGGAGAAGGAGGCATTTATTTTTGTGTCACACCCAGCTGAGAGCAGGATTAATTCATTCATTAAATCCACTCACTGTGGCAGATGAAGCGACAGCCCCGGATCACAGGCTGAGCCTTGGTTATGGGGACACCCGGCCCTGCCATGGGGTGGAAGCTCAGCCTGGGGAATGCTCCCAGCCAAGGAACCCCAACAGGGAATGTTGTCTACATCAATAACAAGTCTATGTAGGGCTTTGTTCCACCTTTGCCACACAACTGCACGTGGAACCTCAGAGTTTTGGCTCTTGTGATGTCTGCTTCTTTTCCCTTCCGGTTTTCAGTCTCAAGAGAGTCCATGCCATGTGCTGACTGCTCACACCTGGGGTTTATTCCCTCTTCAGGTGTCAATACAGCAAAGCTTTCCCACGGCTTTTTGAACCACAGAGGTACAAAGTGTGCCCTGCCAGAGCCAGGGAGTTGGTGCAAGGAGCCCTGGAAGCTCCTGGGGCAGGACCCAGCCCCCATGCCTATGCACCCTGCTCAGGAGTGCGGTGTAAGCACCATGCACCAGCATTGCCTGTCTCGCATCAGCAGAATGCACCATGCTTCAATGTGCTTTAAGCACTGCAAGTTATGCACTGTGCTTCAGAGCATACCTTTTCCAGCCTGTGATCTCAGCACAATCCAAGCTCAATAGTTGATACTGGCATCTGACTGCTTTTTATGGCTTTCTGGAGGTAGGGGATTGGGATTTACTGGTGCATAGATTGCCCCAGGTGTGATGCATATTATACTTATTTGGAGAGTAATAAATTGCACAGGTGCCTAAAAACCAGCATCTCAAATGTTATTCAAAGACCAGCTACAAGCTCATCTGACAGGAGCTAAGATCCCAGCTCTGGAGCTGGGCCAGAGCATGAGCTGAAGCAGCCTGAGTGCCACTGATGGACTGTGTCCCTCTGTCCGCTCGTGTGCATCCTTTTGCATCACTCTGCATCAGCAGGACGGTGGTACCTCACCTGGGAGCAGTGGCACTGGGCTGAGGCAACATGCTGGACTAGGCCAGCTCTCTGTGGTCATGTTCAGAAGTACATCTCCATGGCTGGGGCTCAGCCCTTCATGCCAACTGCAGGCATGGCACAAGCCCTGGGTCGGTGGGATGTGAGGGTGGCACAGCTCTCTGCTAGCTAGAAACACTGGCTCCTGGATGGGTGGAGCTTGTTGGAGCCAAGCAGGAGAGCAGAGGTCTGGATCTGCACAAGATGGGAGGAAAATCATTTGGAGAATTGGCAGCTTCCCCCAGGAAAGGCTCTTTGTGGTTGAAAGTTCACACCTGCAAGTGGTGGCCTGGTTTTTGCTGTACTTCTGGATTCCTCTCACATGGGAACAGCCATGAAGGATGCTTTCTGTCATCTCTAACTGGCAAGGAGGTTCTACCTCATTCTGGCCCATAATGACCTGGCTGAAGTTATTCATGACTTCATCACCCCTTGGCCAGACTACAGCAGTGCTGTCTCCTGCTGTGCCAGCACTGAGCCCAAGGGCTGCTCCTGCCCTTCAGTTGTCCAGATCCACACAGGACAACCCCAGCTCCAGAAGCTCTGTGTGCACCCATGAGGGAACAGCTCTGGCTCAGAGAATAAGGGCTTGGTAGTCCCTTAGAGCAGCACAGATGTTTTGGTTGTGTCTGCACTGGGGTTTGAAGCTGATCTTGAGTTTTCTCATAATCAAAATCCAGGACCCACATGTGGATGCATACGGGCCTTTTACCACTCATAGGGGAAGCACCATCCCAGAGCCACTGCAGACAACTACATATCTCCAGCACCTTTTTCACCTCTCATTTGGCTGCCGCAGCTCTTTACCTTGCACTCAGACATTCCTCACTGCTGGCAGGCGCTGAGCAGGGAACTGAGTGCTCCTCCCCAGCACCACTTGCTTATTCTTTGCTCCACAGGACATTCCACCTCTGAAGCAGGAGAGTCATTCCACACTACAGCCTTGCAATGGACCTCAGCCCCACTGTGAAGCTGGTTTTGTTCCCAGCTCTGAATACACTTGGAGAGAGGGAAAGTGGGTGATCTGAGATGAGAAAGGGGCTGTGATTCTTCCACTCCTCCTTCACCTCTCTCCAGACAATGTATAAGAGAAAACCAATTTATGCAGAAGAAACAGGAGCGAGGAGTTTGCAGGGAGCAAAACAAACTGAAGGAAATAAGGCTGTTGAAAAAATGTCAGGTTGGGAAGAATGGGAACAGAAGGGAGAGCTGTTGATTACTGCATGGAGCTGGAGACAGCAGAAGGTAGATGGTCTGGAAGGTCAGCTCAGGATCTTTATGTTTTAGCCCTTATGTGTAAGATGTTTACTGAGCAGGGCTAAGGGAAGCATGCATGGAGTGTGATGAGAGCTGGGCAGGGAAGAGGATGTCTCCTCATCACAGGGTACAGTGGGCTCAGGCATTGCTGCAGGTGGGAGATGCATCCTTCTTGCACCCTGCAGAAGTCCACCTTCTGCCAAGGGACAGCAGCAGTCCTGCCATGGAGAAGACTGCTGTGATTAGGTCCCTATTGCTGACACACAAGCAGTCATTACTTATTGGGGATGAAAGTGGGACCACACTTCCTTTCCTTCCCTGTTTGTGCTGCAGGCTGGGAGCCGGCATGCATGAATCACTGTGGAGCAGGCAGGAGGCATTGCTGGAGTGACTGCAACCTGATTTTGCCTTATTGAGTAGACATTGATCAGCTGTCTGTGCCCATAATAATGATAATAGAGTCAATGCTAATCAGCCCCTGTGTTTCCAGAACTGGATGTGTGTGTTTGCCAATAGGGCTTATTTGGGCGGAGAAATTACAGATGGAAGTGCTGCATTTGTTCAGCCAGTGCATTCTCTTGCACTCCTTAGACACCCCAGATTCATCCCCCAGATCATGGCACGCAGAGCCTTCCCATGTCCCCAGTTTGCATGGTAAGAGGAGGCAAGAAAGACCTGGCAATGGGATGCAGATATGAACTTCTGTCCCCATTTGTAGCCCAGATTTGGTGCTGTGCCTTCAACCAGTGTTTCCCAATCCTGTAAGCAGAGAAGCATGAGTTCTCTCTGGGAGAACACAAACAAAAGCTATGTGCTGTGCACAAAACCTATGTGCCATGTGCTGTGGCCACAATGATTTTCATCTATTGCTTCTGTTTCTTTTTTTCCCCACCCACAATTTGATTTATACACTTGCAGAGGGAGCATTAGTTCTTCCTCTGATCCCACAGGGACGATGGCTGGTCAACTAAGAGACTGAGATCATCTTCCTTAGGTAAGTCCCTGCCTTGGTGTCTGTTCACACAGTCCCTGCCCAAAAGAGCTGTCTCTGTGCCCAGAGCAGTGGGCTTTTGTTATCAGCAGCTTCTGTCTGCAAAGCAATTGACAATCACAAATAATTAGAAATGCATTTGTGTTTGAGCAGCCTCTGGGTGCTCTCCCTGGCTAAAATGAGCTTGTCAGTGTGCAGGGCCAGAGGAAAACCTGCTTTCCTCAGCCGGGAAGTGTTGCTCCTGAAGCCTTTTTTATTCCACTTGGTGTCCATCGTATCTGTTGCTGTTCTACAGGTCAGAGGCTGGATCTGCCCCGGCTCTGCACGGTGGGGTGCCAAATGCAGGCAGGTTGTTGTTATGTTTTTGTACTGTTTGCTGGCTCGCTTGGGTTTGGCTCTGGAACAACATGCAGAGTGGATTGAAAAGCTCTGGTGCTGTTCTTAAATAACTCACTGTGTAGACAGTCTTCTGGAACATGAATGGGGATTTCTGATATAGTTTAATCCACTTCCAGTTATAACCTGCTGCTTTGCCTGGAGTCACAATGTTTGTGAGGGACCTATGCCTGTGGAGCTCCATTCTAAAATCCCAGCTTCGCTCCTGCAGGATGCGTGGTCTGCAGAGGTGGGAGCTGACCACGCAGAGCTGGCAGGGTGATATGGGAAGCAGCGACCACAACTAACTCCAAGCTCTCTCCCAATCCCATCCTCCAGCATTTCTGTGGCAACTTCAGGCATGGATTCTTCCAGCATGGATTAGCTTTTAGAATAAATCACTGTTTGCAGAGGTGGATGTACTTGTGATAACAGTGAAACTGATACAGCATCTCCCTGGGCACATGGTACAAGGCAGACACTGTTGAGCTGAAGATGGAGCCACAACCCTCCAGGGTGCAGCCTCTTGTCCCCTTGTCCCATTTGCCACACTGCAAACCCATTTAGCCAGGGTCTCTGTGCTGGTCATGCCACAAGCGCATGGTGACCCAGGGACTCCAGCCCTCCACAGATGAGTCCCTAAAGAAGCAGGACCCCTGAATAGGCCATGGGGAGAGCATGGAGATGTCTCCTCCACCAGCAAAGGAGGCAGTCCCCATCTGCAGGATGCAGGGAGCCACTGGGTGTCAGTAGCATCCCACTTGCCAGCTCATGGACCTGGAGGATGAGCTTTTCTCCATGGAGAGCAGAGCTTTTCCCCCAATAGCCGCTGCTTCATGGAGAGCAGGTCCCACTGCACACCCACTTGGGAAAGGTGTAGCCAAATGAAGGTGGTACCATCCCCATCACTGGAATTGCTAGTTGTTGGCTGGGTTTTCCCACCCTGTGTCACTGCAAGAAGGGATGCTTCTGCTCCAGGAGCTGCAGCAATAGACTGTGAGCAGTGGAGTACCCTGTGCTCCTTGTTGCTTTGGCCAAGGTTTGGACACATTTTCACAAGCAAGCCCAGAACATGGGATTTCCTCCTGCCACCTCTTTTTCTCTGCAGCTCCAGGATCCCTGGCTCTGCTCTGAACCTGTCCCTGCACTGTCTGTGTCATCCCCACAACCCCCTATACCCCTTCTCACCCATTGCCCCACCTTGAAGGAAGCTCACGTCCCAGTGAGGTGGTGTGGGCTGGCGATGTTCTGATGGTGCAAGGTGGGTTTGCCAGCCTTTAACAACGCACTAAAATGAAAGTTTGTATGGGGACATATCTCCTCGGAGGTGACATTTCTGGCTCAAGCCATAAGGAACACAAAGTCCTGTGCCCCAGGACAGCCAGTGCATCCATAATCCTGGCACCCGCTTGAGCAGTGGCTGTAGCTGCAGCCCCATTCACAATCACAGTCAGGATCTGATCCACTGTCTTCACACATAAAGACCTGCCTAAAGACCTTCCCCCTGTTGCAGGTAGAGTCTTCTCCTTTTCCCTGGTGGATCTGTTCCATCTGCTGATAATCCAGCTTTCCCTAGGTTGAAGTGAGGCTGCTGCTCTGGCTTTTGTTGGCAAGATGTGCTTATTCATGCTTTCCCTATTTCCCCCCACAGGAATCTCATGTGCTGGCTGCACCCACTGGACCTGCCAGGGATGAGAGATCCCTCTTCTGGGTGCACAGAATCCATAAAGACCCCCCAGTTCCGCAGCCCATTGGGTTTATTGACTCACCTGAGCATGGAATGTGGGGTCTCCCCCAGACTATTCACTCCCTGGGATGCATTTTCTCCGTCAGACCTGGACAGGCTGTAACTTGTCCCAAGTGGTGCAGGGAAGTGGTGTTTGTACCCACCTCTCATGATGAACTCAGGGGAGTGAGGACTCCCCCTGGTCTGCTCCTAGAGTCAGCAGGTTCCTGGTTTCCCCAGAGCACCTCGGGGTGGCAATGCCCATTTCTGCATCCCCTGCAATGGTTCTATAATGCAGTTTCCAGGGCTATTATTTCTTGGCTGCAGTTCTAGCCCAGGCACTCAGCCTGGGGAGTTAATGGGATAATTGGAGCCGTGGTGTGATGCCATGAGGGAGACAAGCTCCACCAATCTTTTCCCATGTACCCAAGCCCTTGATTAAAGGTTACAGGGTTAACTTGCTCCTGCTCACCATGGAGAGGTGGAAGGTGAGAGGCAGGGAATGGGCTAAAAGCCCTGGTTTGAGACTACTGCTGGGCTGTGGGCGCTTGAGCCTGACATGTGGCTGTTATCCACCATCCCACTCGCCCTCCAAACCCTCTTCACCTGCAAGAGCTGTTTGTGCCTCTCCACGCTGGGAGGAGAGGAGCTTTGTGAGAAGTCCGTGCTTCTCCGTGCTCCTCCTCTCCCCCTGCGCAGGGTCCGCAGGTTCCATGCTGGATCACCTCCCTCTGGGAGATGAGATCCCCCTTGAGTCCCAGAGCAGAATGGGGGACAGGCAGATGTGTCCTGTTCAGGAGGGGATGCTGCTGAAGTCAGTCTCTGCGGGACTGACAGGGAAGGGCTAAGTTAGATGCCAAGGTGATGCCGAGCCCTGGGCCATACACTGAGTGTTCCCAAGCTTCAGTCCCATCCATGTCCTCCCTTTCTTTGGTTGTGTGCAGTAATGAATCTTCGACCAGTGGTTCAGGCTCAGCATGTGCCCTCCCTTAGCTCCAACCCATGGGATGAGCACACGGGTGACCCATCAGGCACGGATAATCCTGGAGATGCCAAGCAGACCTCCCATGTTGTTTGACATCAGGCAGCAAATGAGACTTCCCCTGAGCAGATAAGGACTGATTTACCTTCACTTAGTGATGATTGATAGCTGTCTGGTGCAGTTATCAACAAGGAGAGCTGTCATCCCCCACCCAAGGGCCACAGGTTTGGCAACGGGAGGGTTTGATTTAAAACACACTCAGCCACAGCTCCAGCCCATGCTGTAGAGGCAGCTAAGGACATCTTCACACCTTCCTGCCCCTGTCCCTCCTTGTCTGGAGGTGAGCAGAGTGTTTTCATGATGCTCTTTCTCCAGGCAAGCCAGGGGCTGGTTTTAGCCTGGCCCATGCAATGCATTGGCCTGTCCAGAGCATGCATCCTCTGCCTGTGCCTGTCTGCCAGGTCAGAGCAGGGAGTCAAGGAGAGTGGGAGAGGAGAAACCAGCGTCCCAGGACAGAGGAAACCTTTTGCTCTTTCTCCTCGGGGTCTTTATGTTTCCTTCAGATTACAGACTTCTGTACCAGTGTGTTCAAATGCGACTTTGGTAGCAGTGGGGTTGGGTTAAGATGAGACAAGATTTCGACATCCTCCACTTATGGCCAAGGGATCATTGATCCTGTGGCCTGGAGGCATGTTGATGGGGAGGGTGCTGAGGCCACACAGTATCAGTTCATGTGTTGAGCTTGGGAACATCGCTATGTTCAGAGATATAGAGCCAGGGTTTGATGCTGCTGTGTCCCAGCACACTGGAGTGCAGTACAGAGAACAAACTGTTGCTGCATTGCTCATCTCCTTATTCTTGTGCTTTGTACTTTCCTTTCCCTTCTCTGCTTTCTTTACTTAAGCAACTTCAACAGCCAGAATTGTTAACTCTTGGTGGGTTTGGGTTGGGTTTGTTTCTTTTCTCCCTTCTGGCCCAGCATATTTCAAGCCTTATTGTTTTTCTGGGAATAGCTATTTATTTTCCTCTGCATGGCTTTCTGCTTTCATCTCTCTTCTGTTCAAGTCAGTAGTGCCCCTTCTTGTGAATCTGTTTTCCCTTGAGACCTTCCTGATTTTTTATCCCCTTTTCCATACCATCTCCTGTCATCCTAATAGATATTCAGCCTTTCTCTTCTCGTTTCCTGCCCTTCACATATATTTTTCATTACGTCCTCTCTCTTAAATCTTCCCCATATCACCATAAAGTCTTTTGCAAAGCAGCCCTTCAGCCTGGAGAAGAACAGGGAGCACCTGATGGAGAAAGAGCCCAGAACCTTTATTCTGCCTTTGCAACATGGTGCAGTCCCACAGCATACTGCAGCCCCAGTGAGCACACACACAGGCGGGGTTGCAGTTGATGCTTGGGCTGGAAATGTGTGTAGCTCCAGCAAAATCTAAGGAGCATCCAGAGTGTTTGTGTGTCACTGCCCCCAGCCTGTCCCTGACAGTGTGGTGCAGATGGTTTCTCCTGGTTCATGTGGTGAGGTGTTACAAGGCAATGCAGAACCCTGGCTGCTCTGCAGGATGCTCCTGAGCCCCTGTGTTCAGGCTCACTGTCTCTATAGCTGTGGAGCCTGGTTCTGAGGATGACCCTGATGCCATCCTCCTTTCAGATGTAACCCCAGTGTGTCTGAGGGCTGTGCTGGGGGGACTGGAGGTTTTCTTGTGCCTGCGTTGGAACAATTGGGTCATCACTACAAGTGGAGCTCTCCCTGTTGCGTGGGAATGAACTCGCAGCGCTGTTCTCACACAGCCCTGCACGTCCCAGGGTGGCATTTTAAATAGGCTGCTCTGTGCTCTTCTCTCTCCTGCCCTTCTCCCCACAGCCTCTGGGCTCTGCTTTCTCTGGCCTGGCCTTGGTGGCCCTCACACCTCCCAGGGCTCCCTTTGGAGCCCATGCACCCATGCATCAACACTGGTGGTGGTTCCTGCAGCTCTCAGCAACACATTAGATCTTACGTGCTGCTGGCTTTACCTCCACCCTTATCTTGGCACAGGCATGAGACAGAGAGAGCACAATGGGGGATCTACCCTGCCCAGGTCCTATGAGGGTGGCTCAGCCAACAGCAGGTGCAATGCAATCCCCTTGGATGCAGCGATGGAGTCACCCGTGAGCCCACATGGGCTCTCAAGGAGGATTTGATCACTGCCCTCCAGGATCTTCATTCACTGGGTGGTGGAGCCACCCTTTGGAGCTCTTTTAAGTGTTTGGTTTTCCTTCTCTTTTCCCTCCCCTGATTTTTATTTGTGAACCTCGTTTCAGCGATTAACCTCGGGGCCTTCGCGTCTCCTAAGAAAGATGCTCTCACTTCATTAAGAGATAATGGAAGCTGTCAGAGATTTGAAGGATTGCACCCGTGATGGGAGCAGGAGGGGAAAGAGATATATTTGCAGCAAAGTTACATTTTCATGTAAATTGTTTAAAGATTTAAATGGTTTCTATTAGGAGGGGTCAGTGGGGCTGTGCAGAGGGCTAAATTAGTCCTTCTGTGCAGAAGCGTTATATTGTCTATATATGAAAAGGAATAAAGCAAGCTGTTATTCTTTTCCTCCACTCTCTCATTTCATCTCATACTCTCTGCCTCCCCAGGACCCTCCCCTCTGCCTTTGGTTCTCAGTTGTTTTTTCTTGTCTGTTCTCATCTACAGTGTGATTTGGCCTGGCCATGCCCAGCGCTGACTCCTGGCCCACCAGCCCCTGCCTGCTATTGGTGCTCTCATGTCATCATCCCCTCTATTGCAAGTGTAAGTCTGCTGCTTTGGGTTTCAAGGCACACAGAGTCACCCCCAGGGAGGGAGAAACCTGAGTGATCAGTTAAGTTGTTAATGACTATCCCAAGTGGGTTGTTGGTTTGCCTCCTGACATGTTTAGTTGGAGTCTCTGCTCCATTCTGCTGCTCCAGGCTGGTCGGTAATTCATCCACAAACACATCTGCATAGAATAATCACAGAATAGTAAATTGGTGTTCTCAGATGAACATGGCTTTGCATACACCATCGCCTATCTAAATGTGATGGCACCTGTGGGGAATAGGTCTCCCCTCCCCATATGGATCCCAGCCCTGTTCAGGATCAAGTCTGTCTTACAAGTGGATGCTGTTGAATGGGAGAAGGTGAGTTGCCTTTCTCTGGGAGTACAGGCTCCTTGGGCACTTGGGAGAGAAGCATCCTGAGAAAACATTTTCAGATGCCTGTTGCAGGTGAGGTCACCTTTCAAGGAACGTTTAGAGGCAAACCTACAGCCCACATATATACACAAGCCAGCAGAGATGTGCATAAGTCCCCTTGCTATGCTCAGTCTTGACACTGCATGGCTTTCTGCAAGGGTACAGGGGCCTTTGCTTTTCATCACCGTGTGTCTGCGCTGGTGCATCCAAGGGTTAAACTGTTCTGCAAAGAGCAGTCCTGTGCTGTGCACCAACACCTTTCACATCAGGGACAAAGGCTAGAGGAATGAAATAGCTGTAGAGCAGTTTGTGTTTTCCATTCACAAGGAGCAGGACAGACATTCCACCTTGGAGCGAGGGCAGGAGCAGAGCACAAGGTGCAGTGAGAGGTGTGTGCCTGTGTCCTATCCCTGGCAGGATGTCCTGATCTCCATGGCATGCTGTAAAGCCTCCTAAGCACCAAAGCACGTTGCACACAGCAGAATTCAGCTGGCTCATGCCTCACATACAGAACAGCGAAGATCAAATTCATCTCTCAGCTCTGGAGGCTCAACTCCAATTATTGGAGGTGAGGCACTGATTGCTCTTCACACGCATGCATAAGGTACTTGTGAAGACCTTGGGGGTGGGAGGTGTGTGGGGAATAGTAGGAGGTAGAGGGCTTCGCATGCTGATGACTGGGAAAGGAAGGAAAGCAGGGGAAGAGAGGGAGACCTACTTGAGAAGGGCTAAAAAGCTGTGGCTGGGAGGATGAGGGTCTGGGCCAGGTTCTGAAGGATTTTGGCAGCACATAATCAAACAGGGGGATCTCTTTGCAGGTGTGGAAATCTGGGGTTTCAGTTCCTTCACAGAGAGCAGAGGACCAAACTCCATGCAGGCCAGGAGGGCTGCAGAGGGGTAGGCTGGCATGCCCAGATGCACACACATGCCCAGCAGAGAACAGGAGCACAAACACGCTTTGACTCTTCCTCTTTCATGCTCCAGACTGTATCTGGAAGCACAGGCACAGTGCAGTCAGTTGGTATCACACCACGTCAATCTCTACAGGTGGATTTGTACCACTCAGCTTGGGGCAGGGGGATTTGTTCTCCTTCTGCACCTGATGGGGAAAGATTGGCAGATCCAGAGGGCAGCTCTTGTCCCCTCAATGGAGCTGTGAAGTGCGAGGAGGTCTCTGTCATTCATTTATCTGGGCAAGGCTGACACTTCACTCAAGGCAGTGCTGGGCCAGCCGGCTGGTAGAGGAGCAGGTCTCTGGTTTGAGTTTGGGAAAGGAGAGATGTCCTTGCTCCTCCAGTATGCAAGATCCCAGAAAGAAGCTGCCTTTTTCAGCAAGAGAACATCCAGACCAGTGAGCTGATTTCAAGCCAGTCAGTAGAGTACAGAGGGAGGCACATACCCAATGCACACCAACATGCTTTTTATCTCTGTCTCTTCTAATGCCAACCTCAAATAACTCTTCTCCCTGCCCCGCAAAATGTTCCTCTTGCAGTTGCTTGCTCAGACAGCAGCTCCATCCCCTCCCCTTGCAGTCTGCCTTTGCCAAAATCTTGCAGGTCCACAAGAAACTTCATCCCACCCTTCTCCCACCAGGTCTGCTGTCGATTAACCTCTGTTGAACGTGGTTGATGGGAGTCATACCAGGACTGCAAACAAGGCCTCTTCAGGGCTCTGTGCAACAACAAAAACACTTCGCTTTCTCTAAAGGGACTGTCTCCCCTCACACCTCCACTATGGGATTTGCCTTTTTCAGAGCCACATTACATCAGAAATGTATCATCAGCCCATGATTGGCATGTTCATCTCTGCTTTTCTCCCTCACTTGCTTCTGATGGATGAGCTTCCAGCTCAGAGCAGAACCTCCTTTTACAGGAGGTTTTGTGCCACTGCTGTTCCTCAAGGTCACCTCATTTTTCCCACAGGAGAAATAGATTCCTTTCAGCGTTGAGGAATCAGCAGTCTTCATAAATCCAATACGTCTCTCTCTGCCAAATCCATCAGTAGAAATGCCAAAGAGATGAGTCCCTTGGCCACTGTTTGAGGAACTCCACTTGTACTCCCTGAATCCATCTCATGCTCTGCAGAGCCAGTGATGATGCCCGCATGAAGTAGATGTTCCAGGCTTTTCATGCCTAGAAGAAATGGTCCCCTCTTCAAGAAAGAGTGCCAGTTAATGTCACAGATTTGGACGGATGTCCTCACAGGTCAGTTCAACTCTCATTTTATCACAGGAGTAGGAACCCTGAGTGCCTGTTTGCAAACGGCACCAGCTCTATGAAGGTGGTTTTTGCTCCTGGGCTGCTCAGTGGAGGAAATTTTGGCTGTTGATTCAGGCTCTATCCAATTTTTGGCTTGTTATTGGGATGCTGTTTGCAGAGTGTGGCCATCGGGTCTGGGTTGTGGTCATTGGGTGGTGTGTTTGCAGAGCCGATATGACACAACCTGTCCTCCGTAAGAATGTATTACATTGGACTCTGTTCTCTGCTCACCTTCAATATTGGCTAGAAATGGAAGTGTACTACTGAGATCAGAATAAAGGCTCTTTAGCTGTCATGATTACTCTTGCCCCATTTACTTAAGCATGGGTGCTGTGTTTGGTAAATTCCAGGCATATGGTTCCACTCCCAGTTTGTTACATGCAGTAAAATTCCTTGTTGCCGTGTTGGTAATTTCATATGCTAATTCATTGCAAATAGCCTCAGCCACTGACCTGGTTTAATGTCTCCTTCCATGTAATTGAAATGGCATCAACTTTTGATCACTGGACCCATGTTTATTTTCTAGGTCAAGCTCTTCTATAATGTCTTCACATTCACTGAAATACTACTAAAATAGCCTTGTGTCTTCCTGGATCAGTAACCATTTGGAGACAAAATCTGTTTATTATCATGCTCAGGAATAAGTGGTGCCTGCAATAAGCAACATTTGCTCTGCAATCTGTGCCTGAAAAAATGAAAGCCGCTGTGATGACTCAGTCCTGTTCTGACTGAGGAGATCTAAACTCAGACTCCAGCATGACCTACAAACTCCTTGCAGAGTTCTTTCCCCAAACAACTTTTCTTTCCATCAGCCTAACCCATCCCTGTCATTCGGTGTGTCCTTGTCTGATTCCTCTCCCTGTGTTGTGGAGGTAGTTATGGATTATATGGTTCTCCTCATCTGGCTCTGGATCCCTCTGGTTCTTCGAGTGCTGTGCTGAGATTTGTCAGCCTTAATCTCAGCATGCAACAACCCAGAGGTAACCAGGGGGAATTTACTTTCTGGAAAGAATTACTTCCCCTTGAATAGCTCAGCATCCTCAACCCTTTCTCATGGCATCAGCCCTTGGTGAGTCTGTTGGACTGCATCCTCTTAGGGTGCAGGAGCAACCTCTGACGGTCACTCAAACCTCTCTTCTTCGAACACCTTACAGCTCAATGCTGGTACCTGCAGTCAGTTCCTGTGGGATTCTGCCACTGTTACTGTCCCAGGGTAAAGGACAATTAATATCGTTTCACTGAAGCTCATCTTTTTTCTCTTCTTTTCCCCTCAGCAGCCTTCTGTTCTTTAGTCCCAAATAAGCAGCAGGCTCATAGTTTCTTCCTAACAAGTCCCTGCTCACAGATACCTGCCTGTTTCCAAGGTTGTGCAGATCTGGTTTGTTCCCCCATCTGGTCTTCCTCCTGTTTTCTATTTGTCCTGTTCTCCTTGAAGTCCTCTGAGTAGCATCCTATCCCTCTTTGTACTTCAAACCATTGCAGTCTCCACTGACTCTTTTCTGCTGAGACTGGTTTTACATTCCCTTTTAGAAGATCCCTGTTGGTCTGGGGCTGGGATTTTCCATCTGTAAGCCATTTATTTCAGGAACACATCTACAACTAGTACAGATGCCAACCCCCTTGAATCCTGTTATGTTTATTACCATTTTCTTTGTGGGGCATTAGTTCTAACTGTCACCATTTTTCCAGTTTCTAGACTTAAACAGTGAAACTCCCAGATTTCCTCCTAGGCACTCTCACATGAGATCTCATTTGCTTTCTTCTCCCTTTCATGTTATGTGTTTTCTCACATAGTGTTTGGTACTTGCTGTGCCACAGCCTGTACTCAGTGCTTTATTCAAGGCTACAGATCAGCAGCTGGAGAGGATGCTCTGTGAAGGGGTTGTGGGTGTCACTGTAGGAGATGTTGCTGGGTTTTGGGATGTGGAGAAGGAAGTTCTCCTTGATTACTAGCATGCTGTAGGATGTCAGTGAAAGGGATGGAGTCAGATCCTAATCTGCACAAACTGCCATGGTACCCAGGAGAGTGGAAGGGATATCTGGGTAGGTGATATCACACCTTTCCTTCCTGCCACGTTCCCAGCCCTCGTCTGCTGGTGAATGTGAGCTCCCACCAGCTTTACTGACCTCCTGGTAATGTAAGGACACCAATGATCTTATATTTTATTCAGAAGCCATCTCAGAGTCAGTTCATGCCTTTTTGGGAGGGAAGCACCCAGCTGCCTGACTCATCCTCCCACCTTCCCTGTCCTCCCTTGGTGCTTCGGCATAGGGCAGCTTCTCCAGCCCTTGGCTTGAGTCTTGAGGGTGGATGCCTGGCACATCCTCCCCACAGAGCTGGCGGAACACTGGCAGCCTTTTCTTGGAAGCGGGGAAGTGATCCAGGCCCTGGGCTTGCTCCTCCAGCTGCATGGGGAAGGTGGAAAAGATAGGGAGGTGAGGAGGGCAGTAGGCAGATCGTTTGTAGACCTTGTGGGTGCCTGCAGCTTCCAGGATGTGAAATGGAGTGATGTTCTTGCAGCCATCAAGGAAGATGTATTTGATGTTTCTGCAGGTGTTGGGGAGCTTGCAATCAGGCAATGGGAAGAATCTCTCAGCTGCACACTGGGGAGCTGGTGCCGACATTGGTACTGGCCTCACCTAGGGATAAACCACATGATTGGCAAGGTGAGGAACTAGGTAGGAATGCACAAAAATAACCCTGACAAATCTCCGTATCCTGAATCCTCTCTCCCCTCCCTTCTTTAAACAGACCAACTTGGACAAAACTTACCTCAAGAGCAATAACACAACTCCATCATCAACTTTTGTTCCAAAATCAGAAGTAGGTATCCACCAAAGTTAAGACTTTGTTGTGTTTGTCATAGTGAAGAGGCTGGAATCTCAAGCTCCTGTTCATAGATGACTACAGTCACCACCAGCCTGGCAGTGTGGGAGTGTGTTGTCAGAGACGGACAAGTTGTCTCTGTCATTCTTGGAGCTGTTCCTCTTTACAGGAATGAATAACCGCTGAACGGATTTAGGTTCTGAAACTGCATCTTTGGGGAAAGGCTGACCCTGGGCACACTCAAGCAGCCTTCTGTCTTCTCCCAGAGTGACCCAGTGAATATTTAAGCTCTTTCCCAGGCTTTGTACATGGCTGTGTAAAATACAGATTCTTTGGGAGGGGAAGAGATCCAAGAGATGAGGCCTACTCTGTGCTTTGGTACCTGGCAGAGACCTATAGAGTTGACAAAGAGGGAAGGCGACCAGCCCAATTCATGGATAATTCATCTCATGCATAACTCATGCCCACACATTTCATGGATAATTTAGGGAAAGGGCTTACAAGATCAGGATCTCACATGGAAGTGAAGGGTCTGTCGTGAGCAAAGCTGATGGGAAACTCTAGCTGTGGGACAGGGAGTTTGTGAATGTGGCAATGCACCAGTGCCTCGGAGAGCAGAAAACTGTGTGCTTCCTTGAATGTGGGTATCTCTCAACCTAGACAAACTCAAAATGTGTTTATTTGGAACAGTTTCCTGTCTCTAAGAACGGCCAACATTGCATAAAGGAGATGTGAGCGTCCCAGCTCCACTGTGTGGAAGCAGGAGCTCTAATAGCTTGGGGCTTGTCCAGAAATCCTCTGCAGTCTAAATGCCCAGCTATTCCCTACAGAACGATGACACTGCCAAAGGAACTGGACCTACTCCCAGCAGATGACAACTGCAGCTGGGATGTTACCTTAGATCAGGTTCAGTACCAGTGCCCAAGACAGAAAGCACTCAATAAGAACATTGCCCTGGTAGGACCCAATCGGAGTCCCCAGTTTGCCTTCTGCTACCCCAGAGGTGCTCAGAGGCACCAGCATCCTCACCTACACCATGATTTGATTGCAGCTGGTGGAGGCTGACCCAAGGCCCTGGTTGCCCTTGCTGTACCAATGTGCTCAGGATTGTTACCATCTGTTTTCATGACTGCTCTTTTCTTCTTTTCCAAACACAAACCAGAATGGGGTGGTTGATTCTTTTCCCGTGGTGTAAGAATGCCAGAATTTCATGCAGTGACAGAAGAAATCTGTGCTCTTACTTAGACTTGGGCCATACCATGGTAACATGTTTAAACCACTGATGGGGAAGGCAGACAGCACCCAACTCCTTGGATTCACAGGAGGCCAGATCTTAAAGCTCCTCTTGCAGGCATCAAGCATTTAAACAGGCCAGTTGAAGGCTGAATTATTAAAATCATCCTATGTGAAACACTTCTCTGCAAGAAGATGAGCATTCTCCTTCCCTGGTTCATTTTCTCTGCGGGGTGTCAGAAATACTAAGGCTCATTCTGCCTTTCCCATCCCCCCTGAGATACTTGGAACAACTGAAGCACTCCCAGCTGCCAAGAAACATTGAATATTTATGAATCCCCTTAGTCACAGAGGTAGGGACCATTCCAGCCAGCCTAGTTTGGCATGCGTTTGGCCTTGCCTCCTACAGAGCATCAGAACTTGCTCACAGAGGTTTTTCTACCACCCTGGAGCTGATCAACAGTGTGTCCAGTTCAGGTGGCCAACCTTAGCAAGTAGCTTTAGGGACAGAGACACTTCATATGCTCCTGCACTGCCTTTTGGGCTAAGGAATACAACTGAAAGTGCCTCAGGATGTGCCTCCACAGCTTCAACCTTGCAAGCAGAGAAGCAGCAAATCGCAGGGAAAGTCTCCTGACTTCCTTGCTGCTTTCTCACCATCCGTATCCCATTATTGCACTGCATATGGTGTTTGCTTCCACCTCCAAAAGCAAAGCAAGCCCAGTAGAGCCATCAAAGTGAAGCAAGCAGTGATTTTCTTCTTCCTTGTTCTTTATTTCCCTTTTCCTCATCTTACTGTAACAGACGGAATAGGGAGAATTAATCATAAGAGGTTGTTCTTTTATCAAAATGAAATCCAACTGGGAAAAGCAGGGGGGTTCTCTTTATCTTATTTGTGTTCCAGCCTGCACAGAAAGGATTCTTGAAATTTTTCCTAAGTATTTGGTATGAAAGGAAAAGTCCTTGGGTTTGGGATGTGTGTGGTTTTTATTACTATTTGTTAAACATATTTATTACCTTCTTTTAACTGTCTCTATCAGGTGGTACATTCAGAGACTCTGGTTTGAAAAAGCTGCTGAAACTGCTTCTCTTTGACCGATCAAGGCACTTGTGTAAACACTTTGTGGGTGCCTGCATCCCTCACAGAGGAGAGATTCGGCAGGGCAAGAAGCAAGGTATTCCCTGTTGATATACTGAGAAAACAATCTGGCTTTTAAACACATTTCAAGTTAGAAGGAAGGGTGTGAAGCTTGTGCTGTAATAGAAGGCTGTAGGAAAGCTTCTGGCTGACCTATTGAACAGCTCTTTTTAAAAAGGAGAGGAGCGTGGCCAAGTAGGGTTTGCAGCAGAGGGTGCAGGAACAGCACCTCACATGCCTTTGAGCTGTGTCCAGTGCTCACCAGCATGGACACAAAGCCAAGATCTCCTAAACCCAAAATGCTTTAAGCTAAGCTACAGTGACAGTGGTTCTGATCATGCAGCCACCTGGAAAACTCCCAACAAGGAACTGTGTGCAGGAAAGCTGAGATGGGGGATGATAGCTGACTTGCATCAGTCACCTATCTCACTGCTCTCACCCCTGAGGCCATCTGGTTCTATGGAGACTTCTCTGCACTCAGCATTGGCCTCCCTTGGCCCAGCAGGAGTGGAAGAGCTGCTCAAATGTTCATTAAGAACCCCAGTGTTCTGGGAATACTCACCAAAATCCTGGCTACTTTTCTGCTTGTCCTGCCTGACTAGGAAAGTCCTCAAAGCACTGCTGCCAGTGACGCTGCAGAGATGCTGTCCAGCCTGGCTCTGCAGGGCTCTGGCACAGGTTGTGACATTCCATTGTTACCTCGGCAACGGGATTCTGAACTCCAGGTCTCACAAGAGACCAAGCTCTCAAGTGCAGCATCAGTGCAAATACAACGTGCCTTCATCTCTGTTGAGATGCTGTATATGAGCAGAGTGGGAAGGATGTGAGGACAGTCTGTGTTGCATGACCTCCCACCACCTGACTGAAGGTGTCTCTGTTCTCTCATGGAGGCATAGGAGTTGAAGGTCTTTTGGGGAGCACTTGTCTCATCAGATGTGTTGTGGCCACAGGATGGATGTAGCCCTGCTCACATGAGAGTGTGATAGCCACTGTCAGCACACATCCCAGTTCCCTTTATCCAGACATGCATCCATCACCCAAAGGGACACCCATATCCTGGTTACATGATCCAGCTGCTCACACATGGCAGTGGGATGCTTGCAGATGTGGGATTTGGAGAATTTTGGGGAACTCTTTGGGATTTTAAGTGGCTTGTCCTGCTGATAGCTCTCAAGTGAGCCAAGATCTCTATGACGACTTCACAAGTTGTGGTGATGCTGCTTCCAGACTGAGTGAAAAAACCCTGGTACCTCATGACATATCAGAGCTACACAACTCTCCAGGCTTGCTGAGGATAGAGCAGAGCCTGTTTCAGGCTTCCTGTCCTGAAACATCTCTTGCAGCTGTTTAACAGCTTTGCTGCATTAAAACCCATGAATGAATTGAAGTCATTCTCATAAAGAAATAGGTTGCAGGATTTGTAGCACTCTGGGAATTGGGAGCATCACTGCTTTGTAAATTCGATCTGTTAAATACTTTGTAATATCAAAATTTGATATGGTTCTTTTCCTCAAAGAGGTCTGGGGTGGCTCTGTTCATCAGGCCATTTCCCCTTATACTGACCTGGTCTTTCAGAATCACCCGGGAGATCATATTTGATCCCAAGTTAATTCCTAATGAGATTTCCTACTTCCCCAGGGGTTTCTCATGATGTATACAAAAAGACAGAACAGAGCAGAGCCTTTTAATCCAGGCATTCCTCAGCTTTGAAGAAGTTTCTGCAATACCAAGTATTTCCAATATCTAACAGGGCAGAACTGAAGAGCCATGAGCCTGGATGTGAGGGAGATGGCTCATTCCTGCAGTGGGTGATCCCCACTGCTGCATGTAGTTTATCAAAGGCTGGGATGATCCAGATAAGTTTTGGCTTTGTGTAACCTGTGGAGGGTGGTGATTGCAGACCCAAATAACAGTGTGAAACAGTAACCATGCAATCGGCATGTCTTGTCATAAATGAGCCAACGGCCCTCTGATGTGAGTGCTTCCGGTGGTGCCAATGGTGTTTGCTGGTATTACTGGTTCATCCGGAGCTGCTCAAGGCTGCCTTCAGCTGCAGATCTCATGTGGTGCAGTACACACATCACCCTAACCCCTGCGAAACACAGCTACTGCAGGACAGAGCTTGAGGAAGTGTTTAGCAACGCTCAACAGACTGATGGATTGGGCAGCTGAGATGCTGGACTGCTGGAGATTCAGAATCTCTCCAAACAGGAGATGGGCAAGTGGAAAGAGGAACCAGCCCAAGCTTAGATTGGAGACAAGGAACAATTCCTTCCCCAAAGGGTGCTCAGGCATTGGAAGAGGCTGCCCAGGGCAGTGCTGGAGTCACTGTCCCTGAAAGTGTTCACATACTGTGGAGATGAGGCCCTCAGTGCCATGGGTTAGTGGTGGCCTTGGCAGTGCTGGGGAATGGTTTGACTGGATGAGCTTAGAGGTCTTTTCCAACCTGGTTGATTCTGTGATTCTCTCATACAGGGTGGGGAGCCCATGCACATAA
>JAOEHY010031579.1:0-13094 GCA_025447955.1 Psilopsiagon aurifrons | reverse complement strand
CCAGGTCCCTCAGCCGTTCCCCATCACACTGTGCTCCAGGCCCTGCACAGCTCCATTGCCCTTCTCTGGGCTCCAGCCCCTCAATGTCTCTCTTGCAGTGAGGGGCCCAGAACTGAACACAGGATTCGAGGTGCAGCCTCACCAGTGCTCAGCACAGGGGGACAATCACTGCCCTGGCCCTGCTGCCACACTGGTGCTGATCCAGGCCAGGATGCTGATGGCTTCGTGGCTGCCTGGGCACAACTGCTCCTGCTCTGCTCCATCAATCAGGACCCCCAGGTTCTTTTCCATGAGCAGTTTCCAGCCACTCTGACTCAAGCCTGGAGTGGTGCATGGGACTGAGATGCAACAGGAGGGTTAGCCAACGGGAAAGCAATGCTGGGGGCCTGTGGAGCGGGGATCAAGTGATCTTTAACTGGTGTTTCAGGTTCTCCACATACAAATTTCTTTATACCTTCAATTACGTCTCCATCTGCAACCTCAGGAACAGCAACAGCAGCAGTCTCTCAGCCACCATTTGGTAACCAGTTGCCATGTCAAAGGAAGTGGGTGCCCCCTTCCCACCACTCTAGAGCTCCCTGTGCCTCAGCCCTAAACCCATCCAACTCTGTTCATCACTCTGCTGGCAGTGCCTCCAACCCTTCCCAATGAACACCAAGGCCACAAAGAACCATGAACATTAGTGAGGCTCTCCCTTAAAGCTGCCCACACCCTAAACCTGGCTCAAACACACCCAAGCACCGCATTGCCTGCTCAGCTAAGGCACAGTTTTCCCTTCTACACTCACTGCCACCTCCTGTCACTTCAAACCCCACATAAAATCATAGAATGGTTCATGTGGGAAGGGACCTTCAGATCATTCAATTCCAACCCCCTGCCACGGACAAAAATGCCGCACACCAGACCAGGTTGCTTCAAGCCCTGTCCAACCTGGCCTTGGACACTGCCAGGGATGGGGCAGCCACAGCTTCCCTGAGCACCCTGTGCCAGCGCCTCAGCACCCTCACAGGGAAGAACTTCTGCCTTATATCCAACCTAAATCTTTCCTGTTTAAGAATGGTTTAGGTTAGCAGGGACCTTCAAAGCTCATCCAGTCCAACCCCCTGCAATGAGCAGGGACATCTTCAACCAGATCAGGTTGCTCAGAACCACATCCAGCCTGGCCTGGGATGTCTCCAGAGATGGTTCATACACCTCCTCTCTGGGCAGCCTGTGCCAGTGTTTGACCACCCTCATTGTACAGTTTCTTCCTCACATCCAGCCTGAACCTCCCTCTTTTAGTTTAAACCCATCACCCCTCGTCCTGTCACAACAGGCCCTGCTGAAAACTCTCCCCATCTTTCTTACAGGCCCGCTTAAAGCCTGGTATCCACCACACAACGGCGCTTGGTTAACGACGAACGGCAGAACGCGAGCTTGCCTCACGGTGCTTCCGGAGGAGCACACTCACGGCCGCCTCCCTCCGCGGACTGTCGGACGCGGATGAAATCCTGCTCCGGCCCCACGGCCGCGGTGCATGGGCCCACATTAGGCCCACACTGACCCCACAAGGCCCGCTCCCCTCACACCTTGTCGCTGAGGGGAGCCCGTGGGCCCCGCCCGCTACCGCACCCCGGCCCGTTACCGACACCCCGGCCGAGGGGAGCCCGGGTGCACCCGCCCGTACCTCAGCCTCCGGCCGAGCGGAGCCCGCGGGCACCCGCCCGCTCCCGCACCCGTTCCCGCTCCCGCACCCGTACCTCCGCCTCTCGCCGCACCATCCCAACACCGCCCCGCAGCCATTGAGCGCGCCGGGACGCAGTGACGCAGCGCCACCGCTGGCCAATCCGCGCAGCCAGCGCGGGGGCCGGGGAACGCATGCGTCTGCCCTTAACCCTTCAGAGCCCGCACCCCCTGAGGCGCCGCTGCCCCGGGGCTGGCGGTGTGAGCGGGCCCGGCGGCCGTTCGCCTCCCCGCACCGCTGGGCCGAGTTCTTGTCACGTCTTTAGCTGTTATCGCGTTCTTTGGCTGGTCGGATATCCAGCACTCGCGTCCCAGTGGGCTCTGTGAGGAACGGGGTGGTTTGTAATGCGTGGCCTCCACGTCTCCCCTCAGCGTCCCCTCACAGCCGCCTTGCTGTTCATAAACTCGATCGTGCCGCTGGCGCTGCCTTACCACCCGGGTGTCCGCTTGGTCTTCCACCTCCTGGGCCTGCAGCAGGGGGGTGAGCTTCCAGAGCATGGAGTCCCAGGATCATGGGGTAGCTTGGGTTGGAAGGGACCTTCACGGCAGTGAGGCACTTGTACACTGGCATCAGCCCACGGGCCCGAGCTCCGTTCCTTATCGGAGGAGCAGAGGGAGGTTGGGAGGAGCGCACAGCGGCTTCCAGGAGCTCCTTTTCTGAGAACCAGCTTGCTGTGCCCTGGCCGAGCGCAGGCCGGCGGATCCCGGCACTGCAGCTGCCATGGGCGGTCAGAAACGAAGTCTTGAGCACAGCAATAGCCACATGCACGGACCACTTGTTTGCTCACTTGGCCACATGGCAGCCCCTTAGGAAAGAGAGAATATACTTCTATGAGAAAATACCTCCTTTAGGGACCCCCTCTTGCCTTCTGCGGGCTCCTCACTCATTAATGCAGTTCCCTCCTCCGGGGGGTGCCTGTGTTATACTTCATGAACTGACTCTGCCTGTTAACGCATGGAGAGGAGGATAAGCCCAATTCTGTCCCTCCTGGTGCTTCCTTCCCTAGGTCACATCGGGCCACCACGGGGGACAGCCTGTCTCACCGTGGTCTGTACCGTGGGCTGCATGCGAGTCTCTGCTCTGTGCCTCCTGCTTCCTTCTGCACTGACCATGGCATCTGCAGGGCCTGTTTCTCTGTCCTAGTTATTCATTCCTCTTTCCTAGCTGCTGTAGCACGGTGGATTTTACCCTTTCTGGACATGCGGTCACAGAGGTGATGCAGTTACCACTGTGGCCACCAATGGGTTCATCTTGGAGTCAGCTGGAACTGGCTGCTTCCAGCATATGGGCAGCTTCTGGCATCTTCTTGTAGAAACCACCCCTGTAGCGCCGTTGCTATCAAATCTTGCCACACAAACCCCATGTAGATATCTGTAGTTTTGGAAGAGCTCCTTCGGCTGGTGTCCTTTGGCAAGTTTCTGCTGTGCTGGGTGGGACTGGTTAGGTGCCTGAGCACTGAAGGATATGTTTTATTCTCAGAACTAATTCTGACTTTAACCCTGGCAGCTTACATTTGTTTTGAAGGCACAGTAAAAACACATTTAAGTGATTGTTTAAAGGAGTGATCTTAAGGACTCTAATAAAGCTGACAGACACAAGTGATGTGTTTGAAATGTTTCTATATGGAGGTGAGCTTTTGCGTGGAGCTGAGCATGGTGTGGCAGGATCTTCTCCCTCCATGTCTTTGGCTAGAGATAAAATAGACACTTTTGTTGTTTTCCAAAGCAAAGCAGGGACTGTCACAGTAGCAAACAGTGCACATCCCACAAATGAGCTCTTCCAGCGTGAAACCCTGACAGTACCAGCGGCCTCCATGTTCTTGGCTTGCTGTAGTCCTGGAAGAATTTTGCTCCCTTAAATTACTCCTCACAATGAATGAAGAGATGAAGCAGCACTGATGCTGCTCACTGACGTAAGGAAAGCACATTGGACCCACATGGATAGTCCTGACCAGCCACAAGAGGAGAGCAGTGTTGGGTCAAGACGAGGCCATAGCAGATGCACTCGTCAGCAGAGGTTGTGGTAACCCAAATCATGCTGCTGCTATTCTGAGGAGGGGATTTCTGTGACCTGGCTCTGTGCATTTGGCACTTCAGCCAAGTCAGCAGGAATGCAGATCAATGGAGAAGCACACAGATATGCAGCAGCGCACATGTGCATTAAAGCTGGTGTAGTACAGCAGCAGCCTTGCTTTGCTCAACATTACTTGCTGCCTTCGAGGTACAAGTATTAACCCAAAATGCATGCCAGCCTACATGTTACAGTTAAAATTGACATATTCAGACTAAGGATCTAATTGTCTTTCAATTTCCTAAACTGTTTTCTACATCTAGACAGAATACTTCAGGTTATGGCGGTTTTGGTTTCTATTATTTTCTGTTATGAATCTTTCTGGATCCTCTCCTGGGACAGTTAATAATTTCCATTCTGCTTCATAACTGGTATATATTAAATCAGTGTTTTCAAGAGGCTGAAAATAAAACAGGATTCTGATACAATTAGCAGGGAGCTTGGGAGTTTTGTGCATGATAACACAGGCCCGTCCCTGTGCAGGAGGTTCTTTCAGCCAAGAGAGGTGCAGGACACAAATACCCTTTGTTAACATTTCTTTTACTCCCTTGTTAAACCTTGGGCTGGTTCTGACCTCCAGACACAGCTGGATGTTACCTCAGGAGAAATGGAGTTGTGCTGCTGGCTGAGAGGACTCTTCTGGAAAGGATCAAGTCAGAAGCTCCCATCCTCATCCCCAGGCTGCATGCAGTGGCTTGAACAAGTGACTTGGAAGCCAGAGCTTCTGCCAAGGATTTAATTAGTGTTGTCTCCATGTTGCCTTGGGAAGGAGGCTTCAGTATAATACCAGAAAGAGCCAGATATGGAAAAGTTTCAAGCCATTTTGGATCCAGACACTGAGACTGCCATTCTCTGTGCTAAAGTTGAAGTTCTGCAACTCAGAGCTGAAAGATGTGGAAGAATCCACCAGGTCCCACTTCACACTATTTCCCAAGGGGTCTAGCAACACTGTAAGCTAGCACTTCCTCATATATCCCACTTTTAGCTGGTGTAGGGTGGTCCTTAAACATGCCCTTTTGCTCTCTACAAGTGCTGCACAGGTTGTCACAGTGCAACAAGTGATATTTGTGCAACATGAGTCCCACTGATGCCACTGCAATGCTCCAGCCTGTCAAGGCCTGTCGAACTAAACATACAGAGCATCATAGGTGGCATCAAAGACTCCATCTTTCTAACAGAGACCCTCTGTAGAAGGGACCCTCTGTTGTGAATAACGCCAATAAATCAAAAGAAAACAAGTTTGTATTCTAGATTGAAGCCTGAATGTGGCTAACAATTACTCTGGTGTCTATTTTAAGATGACATGGTGAAGCTAAAACAAGGCTATTTAGTGTGCCAACATCATCCTGAATCCTCTTTAACCTGCATCATCTCAGCAAAAGGGAAAAGCAAGATCAGGATATAAAGCTAAGTAGCAGATATGAGCAGGGCCAATATAACAACTGTGGTGGGTACTTCTTATGCAGTCGGGCGAGCAGACATGGGGTCCATGGCAGGGGGGATGGAACTAGGTGATCTTAAGGTCCTTTCCGACCCAGTCTGTGATTCCACGATGGTCTGGCCTCAGCAGCTGGGTCCTTCTTGTGCTCCTGGCTCTTGGGATGACCCTAAAATTTGGCACTACCCTCAAGCTTGCACAAGAACATGCAAGAACATGCCTCCTGCTCTCCTGTGCTCTTAGTGCCCTCACAGGCACTGACATGGCAGCAGACTTCTCCCAGGCTTGTCCCTTCAGGAAGGAGAGGAGCTCTGAGGTCTTATCAATGCTCCTGGCTACCCACAGCAGCACAGGGCAGGTCCTGTGCAGCCTCTAGATGTGAGTCTCACCTACTTCCTTTGCACAAGCAGGCAGCAGCAGCTCAAAGCAGCTGAGCTGTGAGGAGAAGCTGAAGTCAGGTCCAGCTCAGTGCTCCTGGTGTTGCTGCTGCGATGGAGGAAGGTAGGTGCCTCTGGCAGGAAATCCTGTGAGCTGCAGAAAGCATCTCCTGCATGCCCACTGGAAGGGTTTGCAACCAGTGCTGGGGGATCAGTAGGGGGAAGGTGCACTTTAGACTCCAGTGAGAACTAGATAAGTGAAAGGCTTTGCAATGAAGGCTGCACATTTATGCTACACTCACACCATAGACTCACAACCCTTGTGGGGAAGCCCTGAATAACAGGCTCACTCCAACAGTTACACCAGAGCAGTGAAGCCTCTGAAAAGATGGACATACCCGCTAGTAGATACACTCAGCAGCACCAACGAAAGGCCATTCTTTTGCCAGTTTGGGCAAATAGGCTCCAGCACATATCCCAAAGTGCTCACAGAAGGGTTAGCTGCAGGGCTGCAGAAATCGTTTCCATGTGTTGTGCTTCCGCTGAACAAGGTCTGATCTGGAGGGCTCACACAGTGAATCTGCAGGGGAGAGAGCTGTTGCTCTCCACCACCCTTTGGCTTTGTCCTGAATTTCTGTTAATCCCCTTCTCCACACCTGAGTGGCTGCAATGTACAAAAACCCCCCTGTTTGCCCAAGGAGAGTCTGGCATGCACTGAAGGGCAGGAGCTTGACTGCTGCTCCTGGATGTGATCCTGTTGCCGGGACTAGAGCCTTTCCTGTGGTCAGAATTGTTGCTTGTGTTTTGTTCTGCTCTCCTCAAGGAAGTCAGCCCATTGTGTGGAGACATTGTAAGGGCAGGAAATGTTCCATTGACAGTAAATTAAATGTCTAGAAGAAAAGATAATCTGTTCTGTGCTTCTTTTTCCCAGGGGAGGAGGAAGAGGGAGGGAGAGAAGAGGCAGCTGGAGAGATTGTCAGTTTTGTAGCACTACCCAGGACAGAACAAAATACACAAGTTGAAAGAATTAATGATGAAATAGGTTCCTCAGATGCATGTATGGTGCAATTACACTGCATGCAGTATCTTTATTACAAAACTTCAAATATAGTGATCCTTTGGAGGGAGAAATAGATCAGGAGTAAAAGCTTCAGAACACCATTGCATTTATCTAAATATTTCTATATATATAAAAGGTACGTATATATATATATATATATACACGCATGTCTATGTATATGTACATATTTGTGTATATAGACACACGTGTATATATGTATATGTACATCTACATGTATAGGTAACTATTCACATATACTAGATTATCTTAAGGTCCTTTCCACCCCTAACCATTCTGTGATTCTATGAAACCAGTCATTCACAGTTACTGCACTGGAGCAGTAACTGGGAGGTCATCTCCAGTCGTACACTCAGGAGCAGCAGCTACACTGGCACATCAGGTGTTTAAAGTGTTCAAAAAGTTCCCCCATGACAAAATGTGAGTTTCCTCTAGCCAGAAATCTGGGGTTAGGCATCTTTGGAGCCTTTGGCCACTCAAGCCAGCCAGTGCTGTCCGCTTTAGACACCTCCATGTTACAGGATGCTGGGTGTGTTACCCCCGTTTGTATCTCTCTCCTTCCTGTTTCGGGCATCCACACAACAACCAGCCCCTTTGGAAGCAGATGAGGGCTCTGCTGAAAGCAGGAACCACCCCAGCCTGTGGCTTACCAGCAAGCAGGACCACAGGAAGCTTTGGCATATCACTCTTACTGCTCTTTCAGCTCACACTCAGTATTTTCAACTCTTCATCTTTTTAATTTGTGGTAACTATTTCTCTACTCATCCTTAGGGCACTCATTCATTCTCATAAGGGTTTTTCCTTGACAACCACAGTGTAATTTCTAAGCTACAACTTCCAAACCCTTCCAGCCCAGGAGCTGCAGGCCTTGGTAGAGGATGGAGAGCCAGGATCATACCTAGATACTCCTCCACATTGACTACAACAAAACACATGCATAGCATATCTCTTTGTTGCCTATCTAATCACTCACCCACTAAGCTCTTTCTGGGCTGGAAGCCTCATTCAGATCTGTCAACAAAGCCAGGCCCTTGCATGATACCTTAAACATTGACCTTTTTCCTCCAAAGAGTGGGTTCCCACTCCTGCTGTGAGCCTCGACCCTGCCTACAAAGCCGGTCCATTCTGATGGGATGAAGGAAGGAGCAGCCAAGTGTCCTGAGTTTGGAAACATAACGAGTTTTTTCCAGTACTGAATCTGAGGTTAAGGGAGAAAATGCTTCTAAGGCATCTCTCCATGCTGCTCAGAGAGTGCAGAGGTCTGCTGATAATTTCATCCTCCCATTCACAATGCAGGCAGGGCAGGACATGCCAGGGAAAAGGGAGGAAGATGCTAAAGAAAGACACTAAAAGTTAAGAACCCCAAAGGCAACCATGTTAAAAAGCAAGCTGAAGCAGCTGCTTCCACCTTTCCTATCCTAAAAGCTTGCCCAAACAGTTCTTCCCTGGGGATGCCCTGCTGGGAGGATTTCTCAGCTCCAGGTCATCTGTTCAGGATGAAAGTTTTTCACACTTGTAGTTCTACAAGACAGCAGCAACAGAAGATGACTGTGAGGACGCTGCATGCAGAGAGGAGTGCTTGTCCAGTCTGTGCCCACTGTGGTCTTCGCAGAACAACAGAATCCGGGCATATTTTTGGAAAGCTTCATGCAGGTACTTCTTGAACTTCTCACCCACAAAGGCGTAGATGACTGGATTGAGGCAGCAGTGTACAAAGGAGAGTGCCTCAGCCAGCTCCATGGCTAAGTCTAGCCTTTGGCTTGTCTGGCAGTCATCGATGATGTGCATGTTCTTTAGAGAGTCCAGGAAAAGCACAATGTTGATGGGGGTCCAGAAGACGATGAACACGATGACAACAATAAAAGCCAGTTTAATGGCTCTGTACTTGTTCTGAGTATGGCACTTCTGCAGGTTTTTCAAGATGCTGTGGTAGCAGAAAATGAGAACACCAACAGGAATCAGCCACCCCAGGACATTGACTTCAAAGTTACTGAAAGTCCTCCAACCATTGCTGCTGTCAAGATAGTGAGGCAGGCACTTAGTCTGGTTATTGTAATTTGTCTCCTGGAAAAATATTAAGTCTGGTGCTGATGCTAAAATGGCAACTGCCCAAAGGACCAGGCTGGTGATAGCCCCATGAGCAGTTGTCCGAACCCGTAGAGCGTAGACAGACTGGACAATGGCCAAGTACCTGTCTACGCTCATGATGGTTATGAAGAAGGCGCTGCTGTAGAAGCCAATGAAGTAAGCTGAGCTGATGATTTTACACATTGCATTACCAAAAGTCCACTGAGTTGTGATGGAGTACTGAACCAAGAAGGGGAGCGAGAAAACAAAGAGGAGGTCAGAGATGGCGAGGTTCAGCAGATACACATCAGTCATGGCCCTGACTTTCTTGAAAACTGTTAGGATCCAAACGACCAAAGCATTTCCCACGAGGCCAGTCACAAACAGGAGGGAGTACAGCACCGGAAAAAAGGCAGATGCAAATGCTGGGATATTGTCAAGATCACAGCTGATGTCCAGTTCTGGGTAGTAGAAGTTGAATTCATAGGCTGCCGAGGAGTTAGATGTTGGGGACGTGTAACCCACCTGTCCAAGAACAATGAAGTTCATGAGGCTCAAATACCAAATTACCCTCTTAGTATACATACTAGGCACAAGTCAGCTCACAACAGGTCACATAGAATCATAGACTGGTTTGGGTTGGAAAGGACCTTAAAGCTCATCCAGGTCCAACCCCTGCCAGGGGCAGGGACACCTTCGACTGGAGCAGTTGTTCCAAGCCCCTGTGTCCAACCCGGCCTTGAACACTGCAGGGATGGGGCAGCCACAGCTTCTCTGAGCACCCTGTGCCAGCGCCTCAGCACCCTCACAGGGAAAAACTTCTGCCTAAGAGCTCATTTCAATCTCCCCTCATTCAGTTTAAAGCCATTCCCCCTTGTCTGTCACTACGTGCTCTTACAAAACTTCTCTCTCCATGAGGACAAAACAAAAAGTCCCTCTCCATGAGGACTGTGCCTCAGCTGTGTTGCAGGATCTGAAGGTCCTTTCCAACCCTAACTATTCTACGATGCAAACAAGGAACAAACAGGAGAGATCAGTCCTCCCCTGCAAGGTCCTCTGTCAGCTGTGGTGGCAAGCTGGAGGTTACTAACTGGTATTCCCTACCAGCTCCGTGTGGAGTGCCCAGCACCATGCCTCAGTCCAGGTGGGGCACCAGCGCCAGAGACAGGGAACATCTCCAAAGAAGAAGACAAATGGGCATGGTCAGAGGATTGAGAGCCCTCAACAGTAGGGTCCTATTCCACATTTTCTTTAGAAAGGAGGAAGGGAGTAGGGCTCAGAGAGGAACTGATGCTCATTTAAAAGCTGTGTTTCCAGTTAGCTGCGTGCCAAAAATAGCATTTCATGGGTCCAGGTCCTGCACAGTTCCAGCAGGCTTTCAGCTGTAAAGGCACCAGCTCACGCAGGTCACCAGTGAGTGCCGCACATTGCATGTTTCTCCATGCCAGGTAGGATCAGAA
This sequence comes from Psilopsiagon aurifrons, assembly GCA_025447955.1. Taxonomy (NCBI): domain Eukaryota; kingdom Metazoa; phylum Chordata; class Aves; order Psittaciformes; family Psittacidae; genus Psilopsiagon; species Psilopsiagon aurifrons. The sequence continues at coordinate 2,881 of JAOEHY010031579.1, read as the reverse complement.
GTGGCAGGTCTGGTCTGAAGGACAGCTTCCCAAAGAGCAGACAGGGCTTTTGCCCCTTCCTCCCTCCTCCCCATCAGGAGCTTTTCCCTCAGCCTGTGCCAGCACAAACTGCTGCTGCCAGCAGCTCCTGCCCACCAAAGCTTTACCAACAGGTTTTCCTTTCAAAACCAGTGGCTTTGCTCTCCCAGCAGCTGTCAGGATGCCAGCGTGCCCCTTCCATGCTCCCTGGCCCCTTGCAGCCCACCCAGGAGCAACCACAGCATCCCTGGGCAGCACCTGTGACACCGAACAGGTAAAGATGGGTGACGGCACATCTCCTGGTCAGGATGTCCTCTTAGCATTACTCCTGCCCTTGAAGCCAGCCTTCTTCCACACACACAGCCTCCTGAGCCAAAGACACTTTCACCCTGTGTTTTTTTCCTGAGAACAGTCACACTGATTTCTTCTAAACCCCCATCATCCCTCCCAGCACTATGTGTCCCCATAGGCAAAACTGGACCCTGCACATGTGCTACCAGCCTCAGCTTGCAGGACAGCAGCCCAGCAGAGAGAGACTCACCGATGTGTCCTCAGAGCCCAGCAGGTATGTCACGTTCCCCTCCATAATCCAGCACTGGGTCAGAAAAAGTGCCAAAATGATGCCTTTATATCACAGCCTTTAAGAACCTTATAAGCACCCTTATATGGTGACAGCATTGACCTCACCAAGTCACGGCAAAGACTTCACTGAAGCAGTGCACAGTCATAAAGTGCCCTTTCCTTTGTGAGGTATGTGTTACATTGAAGATGTGTGAAACCCCAAACCAGTGATTTCAGCCTGTCAATGACAGTCAGAGGAATGGAAATTGCCAGGTATATATTCTGAATAAGCAGTATGTTCTTTCACTTTGAGCATCTCTACGAACGTCAGTGGAAGAGGTTTGCAATTACCCCCCTGTGCCCATGATGTGCTCCCATCCCACCCTCTGCCCCTGCTCTGTGGTCCCTATGGCAGGGAGAGGAGGCAGTGCTCCAGGGGCTCTTGGTGAAGATGCCTGCGGAAGATGGCCCAAGGCTGCCAGCAGCCAGCAACTGCAAAGGGCACGATGTTCATGTTAACATTCATCCCCAGGAGGCACCTTCACCCTTGCACCCACCCACCCACAGACAGAAATACCCAAGAGAACTGATCATAGACTCATGGAATAATTTAACATCAGGCGTAACCATAAACCTATCACCCTTCCTTCCCGAAACATGCACCCTCACAGATAAGACTGAAGTAAAGCCCTGAACAGCTTTGCTGGATTTCCAGCGGCTCTGCCAGGTGCCTGCTGGTGCCTTATTGCCTCCTTGGGCATCCCTGTACCTCTCCAAACTGGAGCTGCCAGGCTGCCCAGCACAAGGAACAAGCAACACCAGCAGCCCTGAGCCTGCTGTGGAGCTGTGAGATGCAGCAGGGAGAGTGTGTCAGCAGCCACCCAGCGGGAGCTGGGGCTGAGGGTGACACTGGGACATGCACCCCGCTCCCATCCTGCTCAGGGAGGTGTTTCAGCGTGCTGAGCACAAGAGAAGCAGCATTGGCTGCTGCAGCACCTGCACAGAGCCTGTGGCAGGACATCCTCTGGTGCCTGCGCTGGTGGGCGCACGCACTGCAACACAGAGCACCCTCGGAGCCACTGCTGCTCCCGGGACACACGGCACAGGAGGCTTCACAACCATTCCTGGGGTCGGGCTGTGCCCCAGAGGGACAAACTGACACCAAAGGGCACCTCTGCTTGCAGCTCAGGGAGCTCCAGCCCAGGTTCTGCCTATGCGGGAGGATGAGGCATCAGCAGGCGTCAGTGGCACAGGCTGCTGGCACCTCTTGTGCAGGGAAGAGACATGGTCACGCACCACTGTAGGAGACCCTGGCTGTGCCCTGCATGGCAGCAGGAAGCTCTGTCAGAGCTGGGAGCAAGGCAAATTAGCCACCAGCTCTGGAAGGAAGGTGCATTCTATTTCAGGGAGACCTGGCTCCAGAGCAGGAGGAAACATTTTCATCCCCAGACATAGCCCCTTATTCTCTCAAAGGACAATTTTTGCATCCCCACCTTTTAAATGAAGAATGAATGTGTCTCCCAGGGGTGGCTGGATTGGCACCAGGGCTGAGTTGTCCCCTTCCATCTTTCACTGACATGAAGGGATGAGGCTCCCTCTGCTGGGTTTTCCTGCAGAAGCGAGGCACAGACGTGATTTCTGTGCAGGGCTCTGTGTGTATGTGATCACATACACATACATATGCCTCTCACTACAAGAGAGACACTGAGGTGCTGGAGTGGGGTCAGAAAAGGACACAATGCACAGTGGAGCCGGTGCAGGGCCACCTCACTACAGTCTCCTGTCAGGCAGCGGGAGAGAGCAATAAGGCCCTGAGCCTTCTCTTCTCTTGAAGCACTTATCTTTCAGGTGAGACATTTGTTCACGAAGTGCTTTAGTCCACAGAGCTTGAACTTGCCAGCACAAATGTGCAACAGCGTGGCTCCCTGAGCTGGCCTGGCCACAGAGCTGGAGGAGATGCTGCTGCTGTGCAAACACCACTCGTCTCCCCACATGATGAAAGAAATAAGTTCTCAGATTTGGAAGGAAACTCAAGAGGGAGGGGGAATAAGAAGAAAAGGGACTTTCCACTCTTTACCCACTGTACAGCACATCCTTTCCTCCTGAAGGGGGCCTATAGGGATGCTGGGGAGGGACTCTTCATTAGCGACTGCAGTGATAGGACATGGGGTAACGGGTTCAAACTGAAACAGGGAAAGTTTAGATTGGATATGAGGAAGAAATTATTTACTGTGAGGGTGGTGAGGCACTGGAATGGGTTGCCCAGGGAAGTTGTGAATGCTCCATCCCTGGTGATGTTCAA
>JAOEHY010031578.1:0-26807 GCA_025447955.1 Psilopsiagon aurifrons | reverse complement strand
ACCCTCACAGGGAAGAGCTTCTGCCCAAGAGCTCATCTCAGTCTCCCCTCTGGCAGTTAAAGCCATTCCCCTTGTCCCCACTGAGCTTTAAGGTCCCTCTCAACCCAAACCATTCTGTTATTCCTTTCCCATAAAAGACTTCATTTGCCTTGTTTGCTGCCACAGGGTCCACATGGGCTGCAGAATGGCTCTGTAGGGGGCCAGAAGCCCCGATAAACCCAGATGTGGACCCTGCCATGCCTGCCATGCGTGAGCCGCTCATAGGGAGCTGCTCTCCTCAGTGCCATCAACGTTGGACATCACGGGCACTTAGAACTGCAGAGGGGAAGAGCCCTCAGCGTCCGCAGATGTTTGTACGTGACACTGCCCTTTTGCTGCCACGCACAGAGCTCAGACCTCGGGGCCAAGGGCACTGCTGGCAATCTATTCTTGCACACTGGGCAGTCAGCCCCTTCCATCCGCTCTCTGCTTTGTCTCACAATAAAGCAGATTGGCTTTAAGGCTGGTTTTGTGTCCTGGTTATCAGAAGGCTCATGAGGTTTTGTGCAGCTGGAAAGCTCCACGCTTTTCCTTTCTATCCCAGGTGAGGATAAGCTCTGTGTGTCCTGACCAGCTCTGTCCTAACATCCCCAGGAACATTTGGAAAGTGGAAGAGGGACCACAGCAAATACCTTGTTGGAAATTGGCCGGCGAGCAAGAAGCACAGGGTCCACAGCACTTTGTGGGGCACTTTCTGTTTGCTGAGATGCGTTTCTGTCTCTTTGGGTCCCACAGGATCGTGTGTGGTTGAGGCTTTTCCAGCGGCAGCAGCAATCACAACCCTCTAGGACAGTCCCGTGCTGCCTTCTGGCATTACCCGGGGATCTTTGAGGGTGTGGGAGGAACCGGGTTGATGGAGGGCTCACAGGACTTCACTGCACTGCCGAACCAGGGTGCAAGCTGGGAGTTAGGAGCAGAACCTCCTCTGCCTCCATAGGAAGGGGTCTCACCTGATTCCATGTTCAGCTGCAGACATGTCCCAGTGAGGTCCATCAGTCCATCCACCCGCTCTGTCCACACCATGGCCAGGAGGACCTTACCTGCCCTCCCCGTGGAGCGAGCAGCAGGAGGGGCTTTCAGTGCACCTTACCCAGGCTGGGGATAAGGTGCTGCCTGTGGCTCGATGGCTCTGACAAGGAGACACTCACCTGACGCCGTGGCACGAAGCATGGGCTCGCTTTGTCCCTCACCACCTGCAGAAGCTCAGTGTTTATCTAACCCCCACTGGTGCCACTCTCGCACAGCATTTCCCCTGTTAACACACCCAGAAAGCTTCCTTCGGTGCCGTGGTGACATTAAACCAGGGGAGGTGTCAGGGTTTCTCTTCTGAAGCTGTCAGTCCCCTCGCTCCAGCCTCTGCTCCTCATCCGTGACTTCCCCATGCAGCTGCGAGTGCCATTATGTGTGCACGAGGAGCCGGGGGTGCCTGCCCGGCGCGCTGCTCACATCACTGGGACCACTGCACGCACAGCCACGGCCTCCAGGATGCTGCACCTCAAAGTCCAGTTTCTGGATGACTCCCAGAAGATCTTTGTGGTTGATGTAAGTGGGCATCATATCTGTACTGGGGGGTTTTATGCTGATTATTGAGGTCATTGCTGCTCTGAAGGGTTGCGTGGTCTCTGATAGCTTCTGGGTTTCAGCTGAATTCAAGCCAAGAGATGATGGTGCTGATTGCTAAGTGCTTTCAGCACCAGCACACTCCTGCTCTCCCCTACTATTGGCATTATTTATAAAGGAGGAGGGACGGCTTTTACTTATCTTTTGGAAATGAGCTAATAAGAAGTGATGTTGTTGACAAGTGTTGAGTCCTTCTCTCCTTTGTCCTGCTGCCAGTCTGAGCATTCAATAAGGAAGAAAAAGCTGAGAACAGAATGAAAATAGCATGTTTAGGCAAATTGCACATGGTGAGGAACATTGCGTGCAGCGCTCCCCGGGCAGCTGAGAAAGAAAACTGTGTGGGCTTGTGAGCAGCTGAGGGAAAAACCTCGCTGTATCTCATTGTCTGCATGACAGAGCCCCACAACATAGTCATTAATAATGCACTTTCAATAAATGCTAGCTCTGAAGTAGGTTTCAAATGTTAAGTATTGATATCTGTGCTGTGAGAGAGAGATACATGTACGCATGTGGGTAATTGAGTCTGGATCTCTCTTGACTGCGTTAGAAACATCTGTGTACAAGTCTGACTGAGCATTTGCTGCTGCTAGGACCTGATCATCACAGTAGCTAATTGAACGAACCGAGCCAAGTAGACCTGTTCTAGCGCCTACCTGCAGCGCCTGTGGGGCCGCAGTGCTCAAGATGAACTTGTGTTTGCCATGTCCTAGTCCATCTCCCAGCCTTCCCTCTTCTGCAGCTTCCCAGCACAGCTGGAAGAGCTGCTCGGGCTCAGGCGTGCTGCTCCGTTTCTCTGCAGTAGTGCTTTGCACAGCAAAGGATTGCAAAGCAATTCCTCCCCTTGGCGCAGTATGGAAGTGGTTTGATTTAGTTTAATTAATGTATCCTAGACCTGGAGTCAGCTTGAAATGAGATCAGACAGTTTTAAATGTCTTTTTGCATTGTTTTTTTCATGTTGATTAGGTCAGGGCACAGTGAGAGACTGCTTCAAAGTGCAGGCTGGTAGGATGTTGTTGCCTTTTCTCCATCTCTGCTTTCTTGTGTGCCCAAACCACAGCACTCTAGTGTTGCATGACATATTACTGCAGCAAAGAGCTTCCATTAGAGGAACTCCTGGTCATTTCCTTTTTTAGCATGGAGCGGTATTGGAAACCCCTTTTAGGCATTTCATGCATCTGATGCTCTCTGTGCACGGTAAATGAGAGGTTGAATTAGTGACTCCTCCATTACAAAAGGACCGCTTTGGGCTAAGTTTTGAGCAGATCTTTCAAGCAACTGTTCCTAAACACATCCTGACTTTGGAAAGCTCTTTTGAATGCGCAGCACTTCAGTGTAATGGGAGGGAAAAGGATAAAAGGGAGACACCACAGCAGCCTGATTCCCCCTCGCACCCGGCGTGTGCCTCTCTCCCTGCCTCACATGGGAATCACAGTGGCTGGCACGTGAGTGAGGTCTCATTTCCAGCCCAGATTTGCATGGAATGAGCTCTTTTCCGGGTGCTGCTCTGGGAAAGCTTCTGCTTCCATCCACATCCCCACTGGCGGCCAGGCCCTGGCACCCTCCCCATGGCCACTGAGCTCCCAGGATTTCCTTTGGCTGGGGCTGGAAGTGGCTCCCGGGATGGAACCCAGCAAAAGCACCCAGGGCAGCGGAAGGCAGGAGCCTGACACATCTCCAAAGGTCCTCTCTTGTGACAGCCCTGCCTGACAGCCAGGGTTGAGACACAGCGATGACGGGATCCTGCTGTGATGCCGCCAGCCATAGCACCATAGAACCCCAGCGTGGTTTGGGTTGGAAGGGACCTCAAAGCTCCTCCAGCTCCAACCCCTGCCACAGGCAGGGACCCCTTCCATAGAGCAGTACTCCAAGCCCCTGTGTCCAACCTGGCCTTGAGCACTGCAGGGATGGGGCAGCCACAGCTTCCCTGGGCACCCTGTGCCAGTGCTCAGCACCCTCACAGGGAATAGCTGCTTCTCACTAATATTTGTTCCATGGCAGTGAGCCCTGCACTGGGAGGGCATGGGGCTCCCCTGCCCCAGTGCCCCGGGACACAGTCACAGGCGGCATTCAATGGGTTTAATTGGTTTCTTGCACTGGGATGAGATACTACAAAGCTCCTCCCTCTCTCCCCTGGGTACCTGCATCAGTTTTCTCTCTGGAAAGGGTTTTAGCAGTGTCCTGAGCCTGGGCAGCCCTCTCAGAGCAGCGCTGAAAGGACAAAGCACTTTGCAGCCCGGGCAGTCAAAGCCGGGGCGTCTCCGCAAGTGGAATTTGCTACAGGGCAAGAGTCAGTGGGAAGGAAAAGAAGAGAAAAGATGAACCAAATAAGCCCAGAGAGACTGATGGCTGGGGCTGGGGGAAGGACAGAGCCTCCTGTGGTCCTGCGTCCCTCATAGGAGTAAAGGTGGGGAGATGGCAGGAGATGCGCAGAGCTGGCACGGGGAGCACCCGGGCCAGGGCTTTTGGTGCAAGGCACTCCCTGCCAGCTGTGGCCCGGCAGAAGCCGGCAGCATGGGAAGTGTCTCCCAGGGTGGGGGACAGTCACACGAGATCCCAGGAGCTCTCGCTGGCCCCCAACCGCAGACCCAGGCACAGCTGTACCCAGCACCCATCGCAGGGGTTGGTACCCCCAGACCAGGATGGGACACGTGTGAGCAGCACCTTGAGGGGGACGGGGGAACCCAGTCCTGCACCAGCTTTCACTGCCCTCGCAGCGGCAGGGTCCCTGGGGCCAGGCTGGGAGGAGCGCAGGTTGCTCCCAGCAGACACGTGGTGGGTAATAACCGGGTAAGAAGCTCTTGTCTTCCCTGGCTGCCTGACAGAGGCCAAAGCCTTTCATGCTAGAAGATTCCAGCTTGGAAATAACCACTTATCATGGTCTGAAGTACCCTTGTGATCCTTCATTTGGAGGAGAACCGGGAGTGCTGTGGAGCCGATGCTGTTATTACGCTATCACCTTCCAGCAGCTTTTCAGCACGGAGCCAGCAATTTCATCCCAGGAGAAGCCAGGAAAGGTGGTGATTATGTGCATCACCACCAGCAGCAGGGTCCCTCCCATCCCCGCCATGGGGAGCTGCAGCCTCTCTCGACCCCTGCCACCATGCTGTGAATGGGGGGCTGCTGAGCCCGGCCTCCCTGCTTTGGCTTGCACTGAGCCGCGGTCTGAGCAGGGAGCAGCAGGGGTCTGGTTGGGGGGGAAGCTGCCAGGTTCACTTCTGGTGCTCCCCAGGGCGCTTTCCACAGTGTGGGTTCTTCCCAGCTGTGTCCCGCAGCACGGCAGCAACTCAAGCAAGACACACTTCGAGTGTCTCTGTATACTGGGAATAACTACAGCCTGGCCGCCCTTATCTGCAGGCAGTGCCACTTAATTAGAGTTGTCAAAGCCCAGTGATGAGCCAGGGCCCAGGGCACAGCATCTCTGCAGGGTGCTGCTGCTGATCATTGCCATTAACCATAATAGCAGCTTGTCCCCAGCAGCCCCGGTGCCAGCTGTTGGGGCGCACTGCACAGGTTTGGGGTGCGCATCCCAGGGACTGCACAGGGATAGGGCTGCCCAGACAATGAGAGCTGCAAAAGGTGAGCCCAAAGCGAGAGTTATTTCCTGGCCTTCCCTTGCTGGTTTGAGCCTGATTTCCAAGAGCAGAGGGAAGGGCAGAGGGTTCACCATCTTCCTGTCGCACACACGGAAGCCAACAGCACTTATTGAGTGAGATTTTGCTGCAGCATGGTCAGGAGAAGCCCGACAGCTCCTCCCGCCGTGAAGGCAGGAACTAGAACTTCTCCCCCTTCCCAACTGAAATCCCACCGCCGCTGCTGTCCCCACTGCCTAACCCACTGCTTCCATCCTGCTTGTCTGCCAGCAAAAGTCCTGTGGGAAAGGGCTGTTCAACCTCACCTGCAGCCACCTCAACCTCACCGAGAAGGAGTACTTTGGGCTGGAGTTTCGCAGCCAGGCTGGGAACCAGGTGAGTGCAGCTCACTGTGACGCTGCTCCGTGCTGCATCCTCGCACCGCTGGGCTGTGCCAGCACCTCCCGGAAACACCCAGGGGGAGATTTCCATGGGAAGTGATGCCAAAAACCCCTTGAAAATGGGACTTACGAGGGGAGCCTCAAGCTGCTTGGCAAAGCCAAGTGACAGCCATGGTCCATGGGGTTTACCCACAGCTGCTCCTGCAGGATGCTCGCTGCAGCCCCTGAGCTGGACAATGCCTTGTATTGCGCTCTAGCATGCTGCTCCCTTTGTTCCCCTTCTCTTGTGCTGTTTATTCACCCAGTTCTTCATTGCCTTATTATTCCAGGTCTGGTTGGAAGCACTAAAGCCCATAACAAAGCAAGTCAAAAGTAAGTGTTTAAGGAACAATATTATTAAGTGCAGCATGCTAGCGCAGACTCTTTGGCGCAGTGTTACTGCTGGGGGCAGGGGCTCTGGTTCCAGCATTTAATCTTTAGTACTATCGAAGTGCCCAGCTCCCTGCCCACCTTCCCTGGCAACGCCGGGGACGGGGGCAGGCCGGCTGATGGGGGCAGGCAGGAGCCCTGCTGCTCAGGGCCCAGAGTAACGTACTCTGTAAGGAGCGTGTGTGGAGCGCGTTGTGAGTGTTCTGCAGAGGCCCGCAAACCCGGACTCATGAAGGTGTTGTGTTTTAAGATCCTAAGGAGGTTCTTTTCAAATTTATGGTGAAATTTTTCCCAGTGGACCCCGGCCACCTGAGAGAAGAGCTCACCAGGTACCTGCTTGTTCTGTCGCTGTCTTACCACCCAGCTCTGCGCACCTGCGACTGCAATGCATGCATTGAATTCCTCATCCTCATCCACCCAAAGCCTCCTGTGGGCAGTCCTTATCCCAAGCATCAGCAGCTCTGTGCTTCACAAAACAGAATCCCCGAGAGAACCTTTTCCTGATGCTGTTTTCAAACAAAACCCACTTGAGGGACCAGCTCTCTGCAGAGGCTGCAATGTGTTTCCTGCCAAAGCCTTCAGCAGCTGGGCACCAGGTCTGACTTAGCTCAGTCTGGCTCCTGCCTCAAGCTGTGTCCTGAAAGAAGTAACTTTAATTTTACCATTTAAAATGACATTGTTAGCTCCTATGTTTATAGAAACAGGAACTAAGAATAAGAGTAAGACAGTGCTTCTGCAGAACATTAGCCCAGAGTGATGCAAACACCCTCCTAAGCACAAAGGATTGTTAACTCTGAAACCTACTGATGGGCACTTCAGTGGCAAGGGTGTTCTGGTTGTGGTGGTGCCCTGCTGCAGCCTCCTCCATGGCCCCTCAGACCTGCATCCCTTGGGCTGAAGCATGGTTGAGGGCAGGGGGAGGTGTGGGACTGGCAGCAGAACTGTCACTGCTCATTCCGGCGCTCGCACCAGTGCTGAGCCTGGCTCCCGCCCAGGGCACGCTCCTGTCCCCTCCACAGGTACCTCTTCACCCTCCAGATCAAGAAGGACCTGGCACAGGGGCGGCTGCCCTGCAGCGACAAGAGCGCTTCGCTGCTGGTGTCCCACCTCCTGCAGTGTAAGGGCAGGGGATGCTGCCCCTTCCCCAGGGACAGGGCTTTGGCTGTGGGGCCATGGATCACCCGCAGCGGCCCCTCACAGCCTGACCCACACTCTCCCCATGTCCCCTGCAGCCGAGCTGGGTGACTTCCATGAGGAGACGGACCAGGAGCATCTGGCATCCCACAGGTACCTGCCCAACCAGGAGTACCTGGACCACAAAATCATGCACTACCACCGGAGGCACAGGTAAGAAAGAGCTGCTTCAACCACGGCCTCCTACTTGGAGCATCTGAGGGGCGCCTGGTGTGGGGACAGCTCCCGTTAGCAGCAGTGCGGGTGTGATGCCCGTGTGTGCACATCCATAATGGCATCTTTTCAGCCCGTTTTCAGCAGCTGCCTTCTCTTGTTGCTTCCTGGCGCGTTTGTGTCTGCAGCGGGAAGACGCCGGCAGAGTCGGATGCTCAGCTGCTGGATGTGGCCAGGAAGCTGGAGATGTACGGGATCCGTCCGCACCCTGCCAGTGACGGCGAGGGGCTGCAGATCAACCTGGCCGTGACACACATGGGGGTGCTGGTCCTGCGGGTGAGCCTGGGGCTCGGGTGGGCTGCCAGCACCCAGCTTCTCCCAAGGACAACCCCTCCAGTTGGGGGGGGGCACTCTTTCCCTTTGCATGCTCCAAACCCTCCCCAATCCTACAAAGGAGAGCGTACCCCACCGGTCCTTGGGTGCAGAGGTGATGCTCTGGGCCATGGTTGTGGGCTCAGTGTCACCGTCCCCAGCAGCACCCAGAGCTCAGTGCCGTTATTAGTGCTGCCAGAGCCAGAATCAACCGAGCCCCTTAAGCTATGGGCTCTCCCAGAAAGCTGAGAGGATCTCAGTGCCTCGCACAGGGTAACGCAGGTTTAGGCGGTCCTGCGGTGACAGCAGCGCTGTGCGGCTGTGCCTGGACGGATGTGTGATGAGAACGAGGGGTAAGGGATGCCTGCAGCCTGCTTAAGCTGGGTCGAAAGGCACGGGAGTGAACTGAGCTCTGCTGCACTTCCCAGCAAAGGAGAGAAGGGTCTTCGCTCTTTCGGAGGGCTGATTCTCTATTAACCCATGTGGTGTTCGAGCTGGGACAGGTAGGACTCTGCCTTAATCTCTATGAGGCCTTTCTTGGGATCCTGGAGTTTTACAAACAGCTTCAGGAGGCATTGTTAGGCCCTGAACCTCAAGTTCCTCTTTTAGGACTAACTGATGGAGAGGAGGATCAAATCCCAGCCTCCCTTCCCATACCCCAGCAGCACTGAGCTGCATCAGCCTCACGCAGGGTCCTGGGAGGTCAGGACGTGGCCCATTGCATTCCTGCATTCCCAGCTGGTCCCATCTGTACCTGCCATGTATCTCCTTGCAGGGCAATACGAAGATCAACACCTTCAACTGGTCCAAAATCCGCAAGCTGAGCTTCAAGAGGAAGCACTTTCTGATCAAGCTCCACGCCAACATCGCAGTAAGTACCAGGCTCGAATCAGCAGTCCCCAGATGTGAATAACCTCCGTCCCTGCTGCTTGTGGGCACTGCTCCCGTGTCCCCATGGGGTGACGCAGCACTGCCTGGAGCCATGGGGATCCTTGCTGGGTCAGGAGGGTGAAGAACAGAGCCCAAGCCCGCGCCCCGATGTGGGTTGTGTTGTCTCTGCCGGCGCAGGCGCTGTGCAAGGACACGCTGGAGTTCACCATGGCGAGCCGCGACGCCTGCAAGGCGTTCTGGAAGACTTGTGTGGAGTACCATGCCTTCTTCAGGCTGTCCGAGGAGCCCAAGTCAAAGCCCAAAGCCCTCCTGTGCAGCAAGGGCTCCAGCTTCCGCTACAGGTGAGGTCCCGAGGGAACAACCAAGGCACAGCTCTGAGCCTCCCCTTTGTGTCAGCCCCGGCTGGCTGCAAACGGGTGAACTTGGGGCACCGGGGCTGCCCGGGCTGGGGCTGATGGTGCTGCTCACACCTCTCGATGCTGCAGTGGGAGGACGCAGCGGCAGCTCCTGGAGCACGGGAGGAAGGCAAAGAAGAGCCTGCCCTTTGAGAGGTACTGGGGGGCATGGAGAGGGGCAGCGCTTGGGTGGTGTTTGGGGGGGACAGGACCCTCCTGGCCCCCCCCGCCCCGCATGCTCTGGGTCTTGCAGGAAGCACTACACATCGCGCTATGACGAGAGGCAGTGCCGCTCCTCCCCGGACCTCCTGACCGACGTCTCCAAGCAGGTGTGTGCCCAACGGTGGGCAGAGCCCTGCCCCGGGGGTCTTGGCACTGCAGAGCTCCGCTGGAAGCTCTGCGCCTCGCTGTCAGCCCCGCTCTGCCCCACTGTGTCCCTGCTCAGGTGGAGGAGCTGCGCCTGGCCTACGGCAGCCGTGGCTCCTACCATGCCAACGGGGCACATGCCTCCGAGCCCACGCTAGACACAAAGCGCCGCAGCTCCGCCGTGGAGGTGACATTTGCCGCTGAGCTGGAGCGCTCCAAGCCCGAGGCATCTCCATCCTTCCTGCCCCACTCCAAGAGCTCATCTGCCTTCCCCCTGCTCTACGCAGAGCTGGAGCTGGAGCGGGCATGGGAGCCGCCCGACCTCTTCGGCGCCAGGAGCCCCCTGACGTCCTTTCGGCCGCACCAGCAGTTCGCTGGGAACAACAAAAGCACCTCAGTGGGCAACATGCGGGAGGTGAGTGCCCGGCCGCTGGTGTACCTGGACGTGCCGTGTCCACCGCCCATGGCTGCGCCAGCCCCGCAGGTCCTCTTCTACATGGACATTGCCCCACAGCCCCCATGTCACGCGCTGGCACTCAGTGAGGATGCAGCAGGACCCATGGCAGCAAACCCCCCCCGGCAAAGCCCGGCTGGGCTCCGGGGCAGGGAGCTGCATCGTGAGGCTGCTTGCATGGGGAGAAGGGAGCAGAGCAGGTCGCTGGCTCACTCCTTTGATTACGGCCTCCAGGAGCAGCCCCCCAAGCGCTCCTGGAGCCAGTCGGACATGAAAACCATCCGCTTCCCCTTCGGCTCCGAGTTCCGGCCGCTGGGGCCATGCCCCGCGCTGAGCAGCAGGAAAGGGGGAGCCTTTTGGCCCGTGCCCGTGCCGCGGGGGCAGGGGCCGAGGCGCTGCACAGAGCGGTACCTGGGCAGCAGCACCGAGTCCAGCGACTCGGACCCCGACCTCCGGCCCCCCGAGCTCTGCTCCCTGTACGGCCGCGTGCTGCGGGCGCCCCTGGCCCGCGCGAGGCTGAGCTCCGGCAGCCTGCAGCTGGATGAAGAGGATGAGGAGGGCAGGACCAGGGCGTGCAGGTCCAGGTACTTCACCTAGGGGCCTGGCGGCGGCTGAGCGGGCTGCCACTGCCCCGGGGCCGCTGTGGAACAGCGACGGGCTGCCGCGAGAATGGGTTTAGGTGCAGAGGATGCGTAAATGGGCAGCAGGGGAGGGGTCAGAAGTACTCAACCCCTACAGCTCAGAGCGCAGCAGAGGGGCAGGATCCCCTCCCTGAGCTGCTGCTCACACTCCGGGGCTGCAGCCCAGCACAAGGCTGGGGGTGGGTGGGTGCTTCTGGGCTCAAGCGCACACTGAAGCCGGGTCATGGGGAGCTTCTCCTCAGCCAGCACCCCAAGTCCTTCTCAGCGTTGCTCTCAAGTGGATGTTGCCAGGAGCTGAATGTTCAGGGGAGGTCAGGAATAGGTTAAACCAGAAAAGGAACTGGGCTGTGGGTACTTCTCATCCTGTGCATCACTGTCCTTGGTTTAGAAGCTGGACAATAAAAATGAGAGGTTCACAACAGAGCGTTGGACTCCTTCTTCTGCCTTGGGCTCCCTGCACCCCCAGCCCCACAGGCACCCTGGGGCCCTACGCCCCTGCACCTCCCCACTGCCCTCATTGCTCCATGGAGCTGCTACACTGGTTTCCATCTCCTGCCATTGCTGCTGGCTCCCTCTGTGCCTTCACTGTCCCAGGTACTGGGGAGACCCACCACGATTCCCTCAGTGCTGAGAACAATCACCTTGGTTGGTTGCCCTATGAAACACACTGGATCAACAAGAGCACAGAGCAAGGTTTGCTCCTGCCTCTGGCTCCCCTGTGCCAAAGCTGTGTACTAAAGGTATCCCCAGCTCTTGGCTCTGGCTTTGGTGATGGAGTTGTTCCTTCCCTTACCCAAAGCATTCCACCTTGGTAAGAGCAATGACCACCCCTCATACAGCACAGATGGAGGGCAGTCTGTATGCATGATTTAGAAGGTTAAGGAAGAGCATTTCAAACGCAGCTTGCACATACAGTCCTCAGGGAAGGCCCCTCACAGGCACCCCTGCCACCACCATCGGCTCCTGGAGGCACTAGGAGACACAAAGGAAGGGAGCCCAGGTCAGTTTGTGTCACACAGAGGGATCCATGTAGAGCCACAGTGCCCAGTGCTCCCAGCTCTGGCATTCACAGCCACGCTGGGAAACAAGGACTTGGGAATTACTTCGGGATTCCACCATTGAGTCGAGCATGCTGGTGCTCAGCACTCAGCCGCACGCATCTGACACAAGGGGCAGCAGCAGCAGAGCAACAAAGCAGCTCCTAAGTGACACAAATAAAATCTTCAAGCTAAATTCAGTATGCAAACGAGCTTTCTTGGGACTGACTGAAACAAAGGAACAATCTCAAGAAGTAGTGGCCTCGCATCAAGGAACAACCGAAATAACCCTCAAGTGAGTCCTTCCCCTTGGTCCCTGCTCAGCCCTATTCACCCAAGAGAAGAGAGAACACCCAAGTGATTGCGTTTCACTAGGGAAGAAAAGAAGGATGGAGAGCACATGGAACGACTGAGGCTGCTGATGGGGAAAAGACACAGCACCTGGAAAACGTGAGCTCTGCCAGCCCTCACCCAGCAGCTACGGTATTTTATATATATATATATATACACACACACGCTAGGATAGAAAAAGCAGCAAAATGCATACAGCATCAGAGAACTTCACTTGGAGAAGCAGAAGACAGGCCTCAGTCTATTCACCTCATCTCTGCAGCAAGTGTTACTTCATTTACTGGAATGCCACGAGACAAGCTCACACACATACCACTAAAACTCTACAAAGAGGAAAACACATTTTATTCCAGTGTTAAGTCATAAAACAGCATGGTAAAAATCAGACCTTTAACAACTGCTGAACTTTGTGCGAAGACATCCAGGACCTACCCTATTCAGGTATAGGCATTGGATCAAATGCAGGAACAGGCAGTTCTGTTTCTGCATGCACAGGTGGAGCATGAGGAGTCAAACCAAAGTGTTTCAGAATGGTCACACTGCTAAAGGACTCATCTACCCAAGAACACATTTCTCTATTCTGAGATTCAGACTACTTCAGTATCAGTTCTCCTCTGTTTACCATGGGAAGCCCAGCAAACCAAGCTAGAAGAGTTTTCCTGCAGGAATATCTTCTCTATCATCCCATTAACCACCTGCCAGCAACAGAATACTGCTGATTAACTTACAGACTTCATCACTAACACACAGTGGGGAAAGAGACAACTGTTCTCTGGAAACCAGGAACACCCGTTCTTAGCAGTTAGTCTTACGATGAACAGAAACTCCAAGCACAGAAATGCCATGTGCAGTACAGCGATAGCTCCTGGAACAGACTGTGCTACAAGAGCAAGGCTGTATTATACACACATGGATGAGGTCTTCCCCACACTGCCCTATGAGGTCAGTATTCATCCCACACAAAAGGAAGAGGCACCATAGTCCAGCAACTTATTACAGTAAGCACAGGACATTATTACACACTTATTACACACAGGACAGGTTCCAGCTTTCCAAGTAATTTACTAAGCCCACCTACGCAGAACGGCGAAGAGCGTTGCACAGATGGAAGACTGTGTCAACAGGGAAGAGCCACCAGTTACAAAATCCAGGAGGAACTCCCATCACCTCTCCCCTCAGTCTCTCACATAAGACGCCTTAAAGGGTGAAGTGACACGGCAGTAAAAACCATGGCTTTAACTCCAAGAAATGTGTATGGAGCTCCTTAAAGTGAGTTGTGGATTGAGACTGCTGAAATGAACTTGTGGCCCAGGCCTGTCTATACCTTCACAATGCTGAGATCACAACGGAGTCAGAGTGCTCTGACTTCTCTACCACTTTCAGCTGAGCACCCATATCCTGAAGACTCCTCTTTAGGAACAGGATCACAGTGAGCCCTGATGCCGCTCCATCCACTCCCTGTGGCATAGCTGCTGGTAGGTGTCCTCTGCACAAGAGCAGCACAGGGGACCCAAACCTTTCCAAGCAACCATGTAGCTCTGTGCCAGAAGCACCTTTCTTGCACTAGAACACAAGTCTTCCTAAAATCCAGAATAAAATCCACAACAGAAGAAACCCATGAAAGTTTACAGAACTTAAATATTTATTTTTAAACCATTTAAAACCCCCCAAAACATGGAAATAAGCTTCATCTATAAACAGATTTACAAGACTACCAACTACAGAAGCTAGAGGAGCACTACAATTCGTTTCTGTGATGCAGTTATTCTGTAAAGCTTCAGATCAAGTGTATTTACAACTTTTGCTGCTTTTACATTTATAAAAATATTTATTTAATCCATAACATTATCGTTTTCAAAAACTATTTCCAGACTTTTTTCTCAGATATAAATTCTAATGGAATTTCAGTTCTATAGCAGATGAAAGTTTTCAACAGAAACATCTTCTTAACATTAAAACAAGGAGTTAAAAGTAATTTCTTTTTATTTATGTTACTTTTTTTTTTACAGTGTAGGCACCATTGAAAGTAATTGTCCTTGGCATATCAAACCACCACCTCTCACGTGTCCTTTATATAAAAACATTGTAATGGCAACGTTTGACTAAAAATGCAGTATTTACTTGCACACACCATTACCTTCCCTCAGTATTTGGCAGATAATATTTCAGATTCTTTAAAATGCCTTTTGTGCAAAACCAAAATGTGCAGGTCTGAACCACAAAATAAACACCCCCAGCCTTTATCAAAAATAAATTTACACCGACAGTTCCACATCTAAAGTACTGAAAAACAATCCCAGTTCAAAACTTCAGCATAATATACATACTGGGTCAAAAAAGGGAAAAAAAAAACAACAACAAAAAGGCGCCAGAAGTTCTTACCCATCTAAGCAGTACCATAAATATATAACTGAAAGCAACTTTATAGTCTTAACCTAGATTTATGGAAAAAAATATTAAAAACCTCACTCTGTACTGCACAGTACTACCTTTTTGTGAAAGAATATCTATAACTCAGTTATTTGCATATAACTGGTAAATACATCTTTAAAATACACTTTCAGAAAAATTATAAACAAATGATGGTGATGTACTGTCTTTAATGTATTTAAGAACAAAACAAAACCTGTGTATAAATATCTTACAGGAGAAACACCACCACCACACAGAACGCTGGTGTTACACAGATACCTGCTCGTGAGGTATGTATCATGCGACGCTCGGTTTCTCTGGCTCCCTTCCACCCAGGCATGTATACTCAGAGGAAAGAAATTAAATTAAGTTAAACTGGACTTCAGGTTTTGTCCATTATTGCCAAAAGCTCCACCCCCTCAACTGTATTGCTCTGAATTTTCCTACCATGATGACCTAAGATTGAGTGACTACTTCAAAACCTGGTCTAAAAGGTAACACATATACTGTACATCAGGATAGACCTGTTGCTACATATCACCTGCAAACTATTGACATATTGCTCTCAAATATATTTAATCATAGAGCTGCCTAAAATACTGTACCAATTGAGAATCGGAATAGATACTGTTGCAGGTTTATTTTTCAGGGCACAATAACTATATGCTGGCTGAAGCAGATGCTACAGCAATACCCTTGCCACTACGTTACATGTTCTGAACACGCTTGTGAAAAAGCTATTTTCTCTGAAGCTTGTTAGTGATTTACAAAAGTTTAACTCATGAATACAAAAGACCTGTACATACCCCATGTACAGGCACAAAACAGCATCAAAACATACTGTACTTGCACTTTCTATTAACTAATGATTATTTCTAAAAGCAAAACTGCACCTCAACATTTATCAGATTAAACAGGTGAAACTACAATATTAAAAGTTGTTCTTTACAAAATAATTTCCTGAAAATATAAAACCATGTGCACTGCCACAAAATAGTTGAGTAGGTTCTTTCAAATCCTCAATCACCATCAGTATGTTGCAAAGATCCAAAAGGCACAAGGAGCTCATGAGCTAAGCACTGCCAAGCTTGAAGTAGTTTTGGTGGGTTTCACTGGGTCCATACGAAACAGCAGTCAATTGTGTGAAGTTTCTTAGGATGAGTCATTAACAGAAAATCTACAGATGAAAAATGGAAGGAAGAACTTTGTTAATGATATTGTTTCAGCCTGGCAAATAGCACGCAACTATTTTTGCATCACTAAACTAGAACACGGCTTCACCTCAACAGTTCACAGGAAAAATCCATCAGATAGTCTTAAGAAAATATGCCATAAAAAGAAGGAATCGTTCATTCTCTTACTGTGTATTGACATGCTTACAACAAAACTGCAGGCTAAATTCAAGAAAGCAAGGGATAACAGCTATCATGAAACTGCAGCACTAGAAGACTGAACACATATAGTAATTGTTCTTATTAGTTTTAGTCTCAAACAGGAACGTTACATATAAATACCAAAGCTGAAAGTTTAAAGCACTGGATATAGCAGATCTTCCCATTTATCACTAAACTACTCCAATTCATCCACCATAGAAAGTTCAGTGTCAACCAACCTTTCCTGTGCATAAGGACTTGAGTGATACTTTTTCTTTTGAAACAATAATACTTTCTATGAAAATATTTCTTCACTTACTTCTGAAATTTCTCCATTAGTTTCTTCACCATCTTATCTGTGATCCCTGGACATGTTGCTTCTGCCATATTGATGCTTTTCTCAAGTTCCTCAATTGCTTTCTTTCTGCTAACATTATTTGTGTCCTGCTGCTTGAGCTGAGTAGCAAAACAAAGGCAGGTAAATCTGTACAAGGTATCAGGCATTTGGGTAATACTTTCAAAGAAGTTTTTCTTACACAGAGACTTACCTCAGCAAACACAGGGGTGATTATCATAGTTAAACAACTGAGGGTTTTAACAAGATCCTGATCCTAAAAGTCAACAAATAAGGATTACATGAGCACATTCCTGTACAACACAGATGCTCCATTTAACACACATGCGATTCTGAAAGCTCACTTCAATTCAGCAAAGCCCTTGAAATACATCACAAAAACAATGAAGGCCCCAGTACATCAACAAATGTGATGTGGAAACAGATGCCTGATGACACATCCGAAACAGTATCATGTATTGTCAGAAAAATAGTTTTTCCTCTCTAACGTTATATAAGTCTTTAAAATTCCCATCTCTGTGACCCGATACTGATCTATTAGCATCTGGTATCTCATGCTTCTAAGGCTGGCATGAGCATAGGAAATAATCACCCGCAAGCATCACCTCTTGAACTACAAAAAGATAACCAGATCTTATGAAAAGCGAGTAACTACTAAGTTGTATTACCATCTTCTTTAAACTGGCTTCAAAAGCAATTCATCCTTACAGAACTCCTCTTCAGACTGTACATACCGTCCCATTCTGCAGCTTCTTTGCATCTGGCTTTTTCCGAACTGTAGTAAAGCTCCACTCAGGATGAGAGTTATTTTCTTTGTTACTGGACTCCCTGAAGAAAAAGGATACCATGTACATAATCCCAGCCACACCACAACACTAAGCAAGCACAAATAACCCAAACACATCACACATCCATATGGATTAGTTCCATATTCTGGAAAATATGAATTAAAATGTGTACTGAAACAATAACTGAACTTAAAAACACACCCAAACAACTTCACAGTCTGAATAAACTGAAATATGATCAGAGCAAAGTGAAGATGTTATCTACCCATAACGCTTACCTTCTCTCATGGTATCCCATTTAACACAGTTATCTGATATCCAGAAAAGCAAGAGACTCACAGAACTTATGTTGTTCCATAGGCATTGTGTGAACTTCTTCATACACCTCAGCCTTGCTCTGCAGTATTTCTAATTGTGATTCACTGGGTTTGGTATAACCACTAGTCTCAGACTGAGGAAATCCTCAGCAATTAAACAGAACTGACATTAAGTTCAGAGAGAGAAAGTTTGAAGAGATAATGAGTGGATAGCTTGAGTTATGCATTAGTCTAGGTTCACACAAGGGTTTTTCTTGAAAGAAGCCAATGAAAAACATATGGAACAAAACCAGATATACAGAAGAGTTAATTGCAGAGAAACTGCAACAAACCTTCTTAAGTAACATTAAAAATAAGCCCAAAAGAGAGTAAACTGAAAATAAACTTACGAATCTGAACCATCGGAATCACTTTCATCACTACTATGTCCCTCTGCTTTCCACCTCTTAAACCTATCAATCAGCTCTGTCAGATATGAAGTCTTCTTGGCATTTTTCATAATGAACTTGTGCTTCAGAAGCTCTTTTGCAGTGGGGCGCTGTAGGAAACCCATTAAATATTTAATGTTATGCTAACATGTCT
This sequence comes from Psilopsiagon aurifrons, assembly GCA_025447955.1. Classification (NCBI taxonomy): domain Eukaryota; kingdom Metazoa; phylum Chordata; class Aves; order Psittaciformes; family Psittacidae; genus Psilopsiagon; species Psilopsiagon aurifrons. The sequence goes on along the minus strand of JAOEHY010031578.1, from coordinate 9,068 downwards.
CGATTTTAAATGTTAATAGGGAAGATTTAGAAAGACAACTGGCTTCTAGAGCTAACTCATACAGTATCAGGAAATTAGTGCAACAGGAAGTCAGGAGAAGCCAGTAATTCACATTTACAAGCACTCTAAAAATATGATGAGAGTCACAGAGTCTATACTGCTTATCCTTGTGCGCTAGGAGGTGCACACCCCGGAAAATGACTAATCAGAATGCTCCAATGCAACATTTCCTTGTAAGCAGAACAGAGGCAGCTGAAGTTCTACTGGAGTAGATTTAAGATTCTCTCCTCTGTTAGAGCTTCCCTTCTGATGTCACCCCAGGTTTGAGAGCACTCTAGGAAGCTGCCTCTGCCACCATCATTTATTTCAGCATTCTCCTTCTCCTTTCAGTATTCTGAATGAGAGACTAGGATGGAGATACATTAAAAATCACAGCTACCATTTACAGTGGCAAGTGTAGTCCCTCTGATTATTTCAATCAGCTGTGATGCACTACACACCATCAGAACACTTCAAAAGCTTTAAATAGCTGAAACAAACCCAAAACATCTGCATACACACACACACACACACACACGTATCTACTCACAAATGTTGGGTCCTTATTCAGACATGCATCAATGAATTCTTTAAAAGGTTTACTGAATTCTCCTAATAAAGTCGGAGGATTGTTTTTTGGAATGAGAAAGAGAACTCTCATCGGGTGCATATCAGAGTTGGGAGGCTCCCCTTTGGCTAGTTCAATAGCAGTGATTCCCAAAGACCAGATGTCAGCCTGAGAAAGGGAGAAGTTACTTTCAGTACAAAAATCAAGAGCTGTAATGACTTTATTAACTGAAATTTTCACATCTACTGCATCTATCCAGTAAAATTAACACTGGTCTAAGAAGATAATGAACAAAGACTTCTTTCTAATACTTGAAGGCTGTAAATCCTGACTGAATCAGTCTTTAACGATGGATGCCTCCAACGTCACTTCTGTTGCACACTGTCACTGTTGTAACACTGTCAGTAAGTGAAGAGTGCACCTGAACATGGTTTTGGTAAAAGCTTCAGAAACATTAATCTATTTTTCTATATAATGAATTCCAAACTGCCGCAGATGCCCCACATCTAATTCAGGTCTTGTTTAGATGGCAGAACTGCTGATGTTACTATTTAAACTGCAGATGCACTAAGGTATCCAGCCTTGTTTGACACCTCCCTTTAAAAGGAACAAGGCAAAGGTGAATCAAATCCCGCCAGTGGTCACAGTTTCTTTCCTATCAGACTGCTTGGTTTAGTTATAAAATTAACAACTAGTTAGACCTGAAGCAACACTGTGCCTGAATGGCACAGTGTAAGTTTGTGAGGAAGGAAGAAGCAGTGCATGTTTTAGCTGAAGGTAAGCATTAGAAACACATTCTTTCTATCAAAATATTTTATGAACTATAAAATTCTTTTCCAATTTAGAGCATCTTTTTTTTTTCCCCCAAGTGAAATAAACACTGTTCACATGTTTTCAGATGAGCTACAACAGCTATTAAGGTCACTCTTATTAAAACGTAGCTGGCAATGGCTGACTACACTTGGCAGGGAAGTCACAAACAGAAGCTGCCCATAGAGTAAATAAGGCTTACACTTAATGTTGAAGAAGTAGCTCATTGTTTATTACTGAAATATCATAATCAACAATTGTGTATCAGAGCAATACGGTCTGAAAGAATAGATGGGGTTTGTCAATCCCTGCCACTACACAAAGGTAAGAATTTGTTTGCTTTTCTGTCAATGTGAAGCAGGTAGAGGAGGAGAAGGGTTAAAATTGAGTCCAGATGCCAAAATACTCGTCAGTATCAGTCTAGAAATTGAAGTGTACCCTGTCCAAAACCTTTCATCTGTCCTTACCAAAGGCTTGCACCTTCTGTGCTTTCACACCAGACATTTGGAACAGAAAGAAAAGGGAGGGCATTGCTCTTGTCCTTTCTAACCCTAACCATTCTATGATTCTGTATTGAGGAGATACAGAAGGCAAAAGAAGAGATTACTGGCAGAATGTAACTGATGGGGTGGCCGACTGATTCATACGAAGGACAAGCATAAGAGGAATTATTCTCCATTCCACTGGAAAATGCACACTGTTAAATGATAATAGAGTGCTTTTCCAAAATGCCCTTGGGAGCACATTACAGCTGCACCATGAAACCCAGAACACAACAGCTACAACATACTGTTTCCTATCAGCAAGAACCCTTGTGACATGTATGCAAAATCCTTCAAGTCTGAACGACACTGGGAAAGTCTCCTGGAGTGTGACTATCTTGAGATGACTATCTCCCATACTCAGTCTTTTCTTTATGTGCACATCACAAATACAATTACACGGTTACTATTTGAGAAAGATCAGTATGAAATTATTACTTGGCATATGCCAAGATTTTTGGATTTCTTGCTTCTATTTGCACCTACAGAGAGTAGAAAGCCCAGGGCCAGCACTGAGTACACTGTCATTTCATTACCCACACGCTCTAGGTTGTCCTTTGGGTGTACACAGGGGAGAAGAGGGACTGTTCCCTCCTTATTGTCATTCTAGCAGCAGTACCCACCCCTCAGAGAAACACAGAGGTCTGCTTTTCTACTGCTAGTTCCCGTTGGGAAACCCCTTTACAATTATAGTCATCCATCAACAGCTCCCAGGACAAAGAGATGTACAAGGTACCACCACACCACTACAGCTACACGTCCTGTAGTTCAAGGTACTTTTTCCTTTCCAAGATCAGCCACCTGTGCTAAAGATCTTCAGCATTACACAAGGGCTCAGGAATACCATTAGAGAAATGATATCCAGAGGCGCTCGTTACAATCCAAGCAGAGAGTAAAATTCCAGCCACCGTACTAGTTTTAAATAAGGTACATTCTAATAGCATGCTAATCTGTGAGTGTTTTATCACTGTCTGAATTATGTGTGAAACACAGAATTAAAACCCAACTGACCCCCAACACTGGAAGCATCCAGGGAGCTTCTCTGAAGGAATCTTAAGATGAAAGCATAGTTCCCTTGGTGGACTTTGCACAGGTCTTGCATGTGGGCAAAGGTACCTGTAACTGCTGCATAAAATCAACTTGATCCTACTTCTAATGTTGTTATTTGAAACCCTATAATTTAAAATCTTTTTTTCTCCATATTGATAGAACAAACCCCATAAAACCCAAAGTTACTTCTGTTGGATCTACAGATACAAGGAAAAGATATTCTACTCTCACTTACCTTTGAATCATATGCTGACTGCTGAATAACTTCAGGGGCCATCCAAAACGGAGTTCCAACAAAGGTATTCCTCTTAATCTGCGTGTCTGTCAGCTGCCCAGCAACTCCAAAATCAGCAAGCTTAACATCACCTTGCTCTGATAACAAGACATTGGCAGCTGCCAAGGGGAAATAACATCTAAATCAGAATACCGCTCTTAGGCATTTTAAAGGCTTTAATAAAGTACCATTTCAAACATTGTGCACCTTTTATATCCCTGTGGATTTTCTTCTCTGAGTGTAGGTAGTCAAGACCTTTCAAGATCTCCTTTAGCATGGTAGCGATCTGGAACTCATCAAATGGGCCAGCACGCAGCTAAGAGAAAAAACATTCATTTTAGTCTTGAATCTCATTTCTTTGCCTTGCTACTGATTTAATTAAACCTTAACCTTCAAAGATTTCCTTTTAAAAGAACTAACAGAATTCATGAATATTCAAAGTATGCCAACATTCTACCAGAAACAGGTACCACTGGAACTATCATCTTCAAATCTCCTCTACTAACAATACTCGAAGATGCTGTTTACCTTTATAACAAACACTGTGCACTCCCCTCACAGGAAAAGGCAGAACTAGCTTTGCACAAAGTTATAGTTTCCTACAGACAGCAAATCAGACTCAATTTTGCGTTTTAATGAATTAAGAAACTCAGTTGATTTCAAATTAGTCTACTGACTATTGTGTTTTAAATTTAATGAGGCTATTTATCTTGTCCCAGTTTTTTTGATTCCATGCTCGCTTTTACATCAACATAATGCACTACTATAAAGCTGCCAGCATGGAGCAAGCGTAAACTTTGCACATTAGGAAGCTATGTAAATAAAACAATTACGGTGGGTGAATCTGCCATAAAAAAAAATACCAAACAGCAGCACTGAAACAGAGAGTACCATGAAATTATGGTATAGCAACGCGAGGCAAATGAGACAAAACTTAGAAAGCTTTATTCTTCTAAAGGTTCAGTGGTTTCAAGTGTCCCTGGTAAAAGCTATTTCACTATTTCTGACACTCCACAGAAGACTTCTCAGTTACTCAAAAAAGCTGAGTTCCAGAGCTGCAAGCTGCTATCACATGCTACAGAGAACTACTATGCTGCTGCTTTCCCATAGCAGAGTCGATGTGATGTAATTTCATAAAGTAGTTTAAATTGATTTGTGATGCACAGACTTCAACTGTTGCAGACAAGACCACTGCTGGCAAACATATAATGAACACCCATTTCATCCTGAAGATGTGATATTTTTCCTTCAGAGTAACACAAACAAAGACTGATTTTATGATCTTACAGGAAAGGGTGGGTCTGAGCTTCACAGCTGAGGCACAGCCATCCCGAAACCATGAGGAAACCACATCCCCATACAGTGCACTCTGCTCCTGTACTCTCTAAGCTGCATCCTTCATGAATGCTACACTATCTTAAGTAAAAGGCACTTTCATGCTTGACTGAAAATACCTGAAAATGGAAAACCCACCACCTTTTAACCAGTTAAAATTAAGTGCAGCCTGTGGGCCCACCATTGAGTCCTGAACCCCAAAGGAAACTTCTGCCACTAATTCTACTGGGGGAGCGGACAGACAACCCAAAACCTGAAACCCCACCACATATGGCAAGAACAAGTACGTCTCACCATACTAAAACCAAAAATTAAAGAATGCCTTACATCTAAGACATTTCCTAATGCTTAGAGACAATCAGGGAAGCCAAACTTCAACATCAATTCAACGTAACAGAGCTACCATTCAAATTCACACTTTTTGGGGCATTACAACCCAGCAGTGGTGTAACATCAGCTGCCTCCAGGGACTAGATTTTATAATGATATTGGAAAGCAGAATGAAATAGGAGTCACTAATATTTACAATGAAAAAACCCCATATACTTACAAGATCCAAAGCTGACCCTCCACCCAAGTATTCCATTATTATCCATAGTTTTGTGCCCTGCAAAGGAAGGCATGAGTTGTTAAAAGTCCAAGGCTGCCATTAAAAAAACCAACCGTATTTCAACAGACTACCAGCATTTGCTGAGGAGAATGCAAATGCAGAGTCCCATTAATCACCAAGCTCCATGTAACTACTTCTTGTAGAATGGTCAGGCAGCTTCTGCGCAAAAGGGCAAAGGAGCAATCACAGTTTGACTTTATTATTTTGAAAAGCAACAAAAACACGACCAAAAATAATCTTCTACAAACGGCATCTAAACAGAACCCACCTAAAGAAATGGAACTTGGAGATAAAAGTGATTTGGTGGTGGTTTAAGTTGCAACTAAGTGTTTTAATACATGGGGTAGCTCTTACAAAAGACTGTCTTTGCATCAGAGTTATTAATTCCAGTCATTTGTGATACAGAAGCATGACTATCTTAATAGGAAACTTGCTTGTAACATCACACCTCTCACTTGAGGAAAACACTCAGAACTTCAAATGACTTTTGAGCAAGACAGAAGACAGTAAGTGTGAACACACTTCAAAGACACCAGAAATCAAAAGCCTAACACAGGGAGCTGCTATGTGCCTCTTGGCCTGTGCGATAACTACAAGCACTTATCCAACATGCCCACAGGCTCCAAGTGAAGTTGTCACATTCAGCAAAAAGCAAGAACTGACAACCCTTGAATATGCTTGTATCCAAGGACTTGCATCCTACCACGGAAATCACCTGCTAACACAGGAGCAGCTCTGATTCTGAGAGACAAAGCAACACTAACCATCAGCCAGGAGAAACCACACTGCCAGACCTGGAACCCTACAGAAAGGTTCAGGATTCCCAAGTTTTCATATCAGAGGTTCAAAATCATCTGTTAAAAGGTCAAAGATAAGAGCAATACAGTAAAATAAGAAGTATGACTTCAGACACCTATCTTAGGATTTATATTTTGTTATTATTATTATCACAAAGCTCATGTACTCCATCACTATCTGCTTTTTGAATCTCAGCCCCTATGAAGAGATGGGCTTCTGTGCTTTCTTTGTGGAGATCTCAACCACTAGAACTGAAAAATCCTTGCAACACTGACTTCACTTGGTATGTATCTACAAAAGGTGCCTGGCTCACACTAACAAAGAAGAAATATTGGGTATCAGATATACAGACTATTGTTTCAAAACTGGGATCGTTGAGTATTTGCTTGCCAGAATCCCCTCCCACTTCAGAACCCCTAAGATCAATCTATAGGCTACTGCTCAAAAAAAACCTGCGAACAAAACCGTGTATTTATTTAAAAGCAAACACAGTTGCTAAAAATTCTCAACTGAACCAGACCTGGTGCAGTACCACACCCCCAACAGCCTCCAGCAAACATTTACCAGTGTATCTTGAAACAGAGCACAAGCATACGGCAGAAATACTTTGTGAAAAGCCTCTTGCATTTCACGCTTTGCCACCCTACTGCCTGACGAGTGACTGAACTCTGAAGAAAACTCAGCAGGTAAATAAAGATGCAGTTCCTTCAAGGCTCACATCCAATTCTCTTCACAAAGTGTGCTCTATTAGATTTATCCCGGGTTGTTTTAAGCCCACACCATTTCTAAGAGTCTATTCCAGCATTATGAGATCAGCAGGGAAGGGCTGACTAATTTTAGCACTTTTTATAAAGCCCAACTTTGTCAGCTGAGAAGACCTGCAAGGAGCTCCAGTTTAAGGCAAACATTGTGGTTACCAGACGTGTTTGGAGGATTTGACCACTACTTGCAAACAGTATAGGGTGAAAATGAGTACTGTGTTCTGAAATAATGTCACAAAGAAACTGCTCCTAACCGCTGTAACGGGGTGTGGGGATTTTCTAGCCAGGCATGAACAACCTTTTTCCTAGCTATTTTCAGTCAACCAAGTATAAACAGACAACGGAGAACAAACAGTATCTTTAGATTGTCTCCAAGCTTTGCTGCATGAAGTGCTGCACAGTTCTGACAGAAGTCTCTGGGTGCTCCTACAGAAGTTCTTCACATTCGAATCTGAAAAACTGGGAATAAGTTCAGGCTTGTTAAACTGCAGAAGAGAAGAGCAAGGCCAGATGCTGTGCTAGTTACAGGATAGGTATTTAAACCCTTCGACTGAATGGCATAAATAAGGAAAACAACCATGAAAATGCAGTCAGCAAGAGATCTATTCCTACAGGATCAGGCGGAAAGCACAGCTCAAATATTCTACCAAGTTTCACAAATCTGTGTACCCAAAGCATGCTACAATTTGGGGAACTTTTAATACCTTTAATCTTTTTCTTGCCTGAACGGATCAGGCAGCAATACATTCTGACAAGCCATGAAGCTTGAGGAAAACACTCATTGTTAACATCCCTTACGCTCCTATGCCGCTATGCACTGGCACTCTCAAAGGTGCCCTCCACAACCAGTGTTTTATTTATTCAGATGTGACGTTAATTGCACCCGAAGTGCAATACTTTGAGGATGAGGTAACATACTTAAGATCTCAACCTTCCATGAATATGAACATCTACACACATCTACATCAGGATTTAAGTTCTCTTTCAGCTACAAAAGTTGCATTAATACAGCTGTAAGCCTGTACACATTTAAAAGGCACAAGATAATACTTAAGCTCTAATTTACTGGGAAACTCCCATTCAGACGCTAAAATTCAGGATATACAGGCAACCCAAATTACACAACTATGAGAGACTTGCACCTTTTGTATCACTGCAAACTGCCATCAGCTTTATCCCAAGAACCTCAAGGAAGTAGACCATGATATCCTGTACCAATGATAAGGTTTTTATAAAGTAAAATACCTGGCAGGAGGTACTTAATGTCAAATAATGCTAGGTAAAAATACGAAGGGACTGTCTATATGCTTCAAGTCCCATTTACAAGTCAGATGCACAAGCTGTAGCTACTGAGCAGCCAGGCTGCAGCACAAGAGAGTATCAGCTAAGCTAAGTTACAAATTTGTAAGTCAAGTAATTGAAATAAAGCCATCTTCCCTTCCCCCTTCCAGCAGCAAGAGCCTTGGGCAGAGCCTGCATGTGGCCGGTAAGCCCCAGGCTCCCTGAGAATGGGCCAACTCCATCCGGTGGAGCCCATAAGGGTTGTGCATCTGCAAGCATGAGGAAACTGTAAAGCTGCAGAATATGGAGAACAGACTGTACAAAAATGAAGTCCCTCACCTGAAATGCTTTTAATTGGAAAACTCTCACAGTTCACACCTAGTCTTGTGTTGTAGTCATAAAAACACCTTCTAATTATTAAATATGCTCCCTCACCAGAGGGAAAACTGAAGCTGATTCAAACTGATGCAAATAATTATCTGCTTATTCAAAGCTTACTTAGAATTGGTACAAAACCCCCCAAGAATAAGTTCCAACAGAAGATGTTCTGAAACAGTTCAAATGGATGAATTGAGGCACACATGGTCCCAAATGCAATTTCTTCAAAGTAAAAACTATCAACTTTAAAGTTTTAAACCAGATCCAGATTACTCAATGCTGTGGTTTAAGTCCAGTCGGCCACGCAGTTGCTCGCTCACTCTGCCCCCTTTCCTCCCCCTGTTCCCAGAGGGATGGGGAAGAGTATCGGAAGATTGTAACTTCCATAGGTTGAGATAAGAACAGTGCAGTAACTGAGGTATAACACAAACCACTGCTGCTGCCACCAATAACAATAATGACAAGGGAAACAACAAGGGAAGAGAATACAACCGCTCACCACTGATACCCAGCCCGACCGAGCAGTGATCCAACCCTTCCAGGTGACTGCCCCCAGTTTATATACTGGGCATGACGTGCTGTGGTATGGAATACCTCTTTGGTCAGTTTGGGTCAGGTGCCC
>JAOEHY010031576.1:0-21183 GCA_025447955.1 Psilopsiagon aurifrons | reverse complement strand
TTCTTTTGATTCTCCATGCAGCAAACTGCGTGGCTGTTTTGCCGCCTAAACCGCGACAAGTATCTATATCTTCAAGCCAAGACCCACCAAAGCTAGATAGTAAACAAATTTTGAAAGTCTTTTTCGGGTGTAGATCACAAAACTACTTCATCCATGGGAAAAACAAGTTATCTTAACAGCATCAGCTGTTGTGCTGTTCAGTATAAACAGCAAAATTAATCAAGTGTGATTATAAAGAAATTTACCAATTATCACCATATATCTGTAACACTGCATCCTCATTGGAACCAAAGGTTTCAGGTAACCTTGAGCCATTTTCAATACTACAAAAACTTCCTCTAGCCTTTGACTTCTAAAGAAAAAGTGTGGCGGTTATAAGCACAACCTTATATAAAAAACTTCAACAGTGACTTGAAACAGCTTTCCTTAGCATAAACGTCAGATGTCTACAGACTTTTTGGAATGAGATTTGAGTAGCATTTTAGCAGGAATCTGGGGTTCTTCACTCTATGCCTGTGAAGTCCAGTCACAGGCCTATTACAGGTCCCAGTCTAAGTGTTTCCTGTTTTGGGCATTTGAACACTGTCTGTTTTCAGAAGAGAACCTGCATAAAAAACCAAAAACAAAACAACAAAACAAAACCCAAAACAAAATAAAACAAAACCCCAAACAAAATAAAACAAACAAACAAACAAAATAAACCCACCCCAAACATCAAACATAAAAAACCCCAATAAGAAACAAATAAGCAAAACCTGGGAGATTGACATCTATGACACAAATTACTATTTAAAGTGGGCACTGAATTCCCGAAATATCCCTTGCAGAACCAAATAACTATAGAGTGTTGACAGCATAAGCTTTACCAGAATGCCAGTTGCTGAACCTGTATCCCTTCCTCATGCAGGCAGCTCCTTTTACATGTCTAATTGAAGCATACAATCTAAAATATCATAATACAGCATTTGTTTCACTCTTAAATCCATGACAATTAAAAATAAAAGTCACAATCAGCCAGAAGGATACCCTTCTTTCCTGTTGTCCATCAAACCAGAAAGGACATGTAAAAAGCCTGTCCCCCGACAAGAAAAGAATCAGTGCTATTTGGTGTTTGGACATCCCTTAAGAAAGAGAAACTGTCTCATCACTGCAGAAAGAGAGAGTAGTTTAACTAATTAGCCAGACGAATATGCATTTGCCAAAATGTTCTGTCTGTATTCCATTTACCACTGTACATCTCAGGTTTACTACAATGTCATTTGATTGACAAATTTTATTGAGATACAGAGAGAGAGCCAGGGTTGTTCTATCAACACAGTGCTCTGCTTTCCTCCAGGATAACAGGCGTGAGGAAGATGAATGTCTGCAAGTGAAATAGTAAGTAAATTCCTGCTTTCTTGTAGCTGCCTGAAATGCTGCTATGTATTGAAAACTGTGGGCTGAAGCAAGCTAAAAGCACATTTCATAACCCAGTGACCTCTTTCCTTAGCGGGGGATGCATTTGTGCGGTCTTCATACTCTGTGTTGTGAGAGTCTTTGTCTGCAGTTGAGTGGGAGCAGGCTCCTCAGACACCCAAGCAGAGTTGTTCTGACCAGTGAAGACATAGTGGACCAGACATTAGAAAACCACCAGGCTTACTTTGTGACCATGGATACCACACATCCTCTTGCGGCCAAGAGACTCATGAAAAGGCCTTGCAGTTACCCTAGACAAATAATGTGACAATGCGGTGCATGGTGCTGGCCTGGGAAGATAGCAATCGTCAGTGAAACAAATGTACATTTGATTCACAAATTAGCCTTCTGGTCCTCAGCTCAATTGAAGCAGGACAAGCTCCTATTTGACTTAGTAAATAAAGTGTCTGTTTCTGTGTTCCGTAAAGCCATGAATACCATGTATTTTTTGTTCCCACCTCATTGTTCTCCTGAACTGCTCAAACACACTTATTTTTGTTAAAGTTTCAAATTTATATTCACCAGAGAGTAAGCAAAGCAACAAGAAAGCTTCAGATAAGTTATGTGGTACTTTCCATGGAAGTGTAGGGTTTTGAGATAGAATTAAATCTATATATAAAATAACCTCACAGTTCTCCAGCTATAGCTCTTCTATAAAAGCTCAGGCAACAACAATTAATCATGTACAAAGAGATATACAAGACTTTCTTTGGGAGACAGATGTAGAAAATGCCTCTGCTTACCTCAGCTCTTTCCTGAAGTCACACATTTTTCACAGTACCAATTTGCACAAGTTATATATAAATGTGCAGTTCTTCAGGGTGTTCTAATCCACAAAGGTCAACCTTTTCAAATGTGGTAATAGTTTTAACATGGACTGAAATAGTCACAAAGACTGCATAGTACACCATGGTATTTCCGTTAGCTCTGCCACTTGTGCTGCAAGTAGATTAAGTACTGCCATCCTGGAAAAAGGTGGTAGATGTCTCATCCCTGGAGACATTCAAGGCCAGGCTGGATGGGTTATCTGAGCAACTAGATCTGGTCAAAGACATCCCTGCTCATTGTAGGACTGTCGACCTTCAAAGGTTCCTTCCAACCCAAACTGTCCAATCATTCCGTCATAAATCCTTGAAAATTACCTTGATCCCAGGAGCAAATGGAAAAACTAATGAAAGAAAAGTCATTAAAGTCTGCTACACATGTAGGCACCATACCTTGCTCATGTTGCCTCTGTGTGTCAGCTTGTTGGAGCTGTGAGACTTCTAGGGAGATACCCATCTGCATGCCTTGCTCTTGTCTTGACTACCTATGAAGTAATTATCCTGGGCTTGTTGGACTTTGGTCCATGGAGGCTCCTAATCTTTCTGTATTCATGCTGCCTTTGTTGTTGTTTGTGAGCAAACCAGTTCAAGTCTCCGCACGGTTTCCTCCTCAGGATATCATGTGCTGCCCTACATGGACATCCATTCTGCACTCCAATTCAGCATTCAGCAGTTTTATGGGCCAAATCTTTGTTCTCTCCTTCAGTGTCTGCCCAAGTTCCTCCAGCACAAGCACAACACCAGAACTGCCACTCTCATTTGCTTTGTTGGGCAACGCAGTGAGCAGCAAGACAGCATAACATTTTTCAGGTGGCTGCCCAAACAATTACCTTTATGACCCAAGCAGGCAGCTGCTAGGATCCCAGGTTTCCCAGCTCTGCATCCTTTGCATAATATACACTCTGCCCCACTGCTTTGCATTCTTACTAAGTGTCTTCAAAGCGCAGTTATGTACTTGGCACACACACATACACACACACTCACTCACCAGTGTATCTGCTGACCATGTACTTCATGTGAACATCCTTGCCATATTAGGAGCTACTCTGTCTTTTAGTGACACTGTGATTGAAACTGGGGGATATCTGGGCACCTTCAGTGGTGGCTTGCATAGCTGAACTACTACATACCATGGACCCTTTCTATATTTTCAGTCCTTTTCTCCATCTATCTATCCCTATAAGCCTCCTGTCAGTAGAGCCTCCTTCATCCCTATCACACTGTTAGCATGCCAAAATTGCCTAAATAGGAAAACAAAGAAAGGTAATTTGATGAAAGATATAGAAGTATGAGATCATTTGGCCATTCTGGTTTTGCTCAAGGACTGCAATAATTAATTTGACGTAATTATGTATACAAAATCCTACCAAATCCCCTTCCCTTACTGCAAGATGCTTAGCAAGTATTTTGATACTAATTCATGACACCAAGGCTGCATTTCTTGGAGGAAATATCACGGATACCTTTGGTAGGGGCAAAATTTTCTGGGCTTGGGACCAGCAGGTCTTTCTTTTTGAGCAAGTGCCATTATCTCTTTAGCTGTAGAAATGGCAATGGTGGAAACCCCATTAAATCTCTCTCATTTAATTTCTCAGTTAATCCTTTGGCCCCTTCATATACTTTTATTCCACACTTTTTGAGCCTCAGCAATAGACTAAAGTACAAAACTCTCCCTTCTCTCACACTCAATGACTAGAATTGCTCCAAGTTAATTAGTTCCTCAACAGACCTGGCTACGGATAATTGCTTGTGTTACCTGCCCCTAAACCTGGCTCTTTTGCTGCCTCTTGATTTTTATTTTGTGCGTTCTGTCTTTGGCTTTCCTACAGACAGCATGTTAAAAGCGATTGCAGAAAGTGCACAGGCTGCAACTGCACCAAAATGTCACCTGTCATCTCCTTACCTCTTGTGGTTCCCCACTTGTCAGTGCTCCCAGGCAGCCACACAAGCTATGAATTCAGTAATTTATGTTTTGTGTTTCAAACCCAATTATGAGCAACTGCAAGTAAACTCTTCATTTTCAGTGCTACCTTATGAGCTGCAGCAAAACCTCTCTCAGGAGCTCAGTTTAGACAGGAGTTAGATCATGGCATGTAAGCACTACTGGCAGGAAGGAGATGCCTACGAAGACATTAAATGTTTGAGATGCTCCTGTTTCACGATTGCTGATTAAACAATGTGTATCCTCAGTGGTCGCACAGTTGCAGGCAGCATTTTTGGCAGTTGTCCTAGTGCTCTCTAGTTGCCACCTGTCACATCAACATGTCTGCTACAAAGCCCCGTGTTCCTAATTGAGAAAGGCTAAATCAGTGGGATAGAACAAATATACAGTGGGAGATGTTTTTAGTTGGTTCACAGGAGGCTTTGCTGCTGAAGATTTAGACATTTGGGGAATGGGGGAGCAGAGTCTTGCATATCCCAAGAGGACAAGGTGTTCTGCCAAAGGAGGAGAGTAAAGGTAGGAAAACTTGTTTATATTCATGCCAAAACAATTCATGATTCTTTTGGTCACAGGCACAGGACCATGCAAACATGCATACAGGGAGAAGGGAGTCAAATTAATATTTTCTGAAGCTTTTTTGTTTAGCTATTAGCTCATTTCCTAATCTTCTTTTGACCTCCTCAGTCTGGCTCTCTTCAAAGTTTTCTGTGAGGGCACTATAAACTTCCCATTTGGCTATGGCAACAGGAGTCAGTCTTTGTCCAGCTTTTATATAGCTCTGCAAACATAGCCGAAGTGAGCTGGGCTTTGAGGCCCACATTGCTCCACATTTCTGCCAGTTACAGGTTTGGGGGCTCAAGCTTGTGGAGACACCGGAGAAGGAATGGATGCTATAGAGGAAAAAGCGCTGGGAAACGCACTTCACATTGCACTTGTGTGGCTGGCCCTTTGCGTACTATAATGCTAATAGGGAATTCGGGCAGGTCATGGACTGACCTTGCCAGGCACTGTGACAAATGACAGAAACCTTTATTTCGTTCCAGTGTGGGAATGGAGACACAAGGAAACGTTTGACTTTCACAGAAGTCAGCATGAGAATGCTCCAGTTAATTGCAAACTCTCCACAGAAAATTCTGTGATTGTTCTGTGCTCCTTAAACTGCATAGATCTATGAAAGATTTTGTCCTGACATGCTGTGAGGAAGCCAGGAGTTAGTGCAGGTCTATAAGCACCCTCAGAGGGAGCAATTACTTCTGGCATGTGAATGATGGGATCAATATGTACACATTCTGAATAGTCTTTGCCCCAGCTACTCAGTGTGTAGGGGAGACTATTTTTAGCAGTGCAAGCTGTCTGCTGAGGTAGATTTTTCTACCTTTGCTCGAGTTACTTTAGCCTGGGAAAGGCCAGGGGAGACACATCTGATAGAAGAGTAAGGATAGAGAGCAATCTTGCTTCTAAAAGAGAGAAAAACTTTGGACCAAGCTTGCAAAGCCAAAAGCTGGGTTAATTAAAATATTTCATCTTGTCATTCTGATGTTCATGGAAGCAAACCAAAGTACTTAATTGTGCCTTTCAGGGTCAGACCATGCTTTGCTTCATTTCACTTCTAGATGCCTCTCCTAGCTATTGTTAAACTCATAGGGACATCAAGCTTACTAATCAGATTTCAGATAAGACAGTATTATGTTGGTGTGGGTCTTACAATCACCAGGTAGTTTCTGATGAGAACTGAGTCTAATACTTTATAGTGATTGTCCATTTCTGGGCATTCAGTGGTAACCTATCCTTTCCAGTAACGTAGATATGATGAAAAAGTATCACCAAATAAGGTATACCACAAGCTGTGAAAGATTACCTGTTATTTCAACAGAAAGCATTGTAGCCTAAAATAGAAGCACACTAAATGGTGTAGCATGGAAGAGGAATGACTTGAAACCAACTCTTTCAACATCCACAAGTTATGCACAGGGAGGCCGAATTATGGAATTACAATAGGCTTCTGCTGAATTTACAGAATTTGCACATTAAAGTCTTCAAAGTCCTTAGAAAACCTTAAATTTCCCTGAAAAGACATAAATCAAAATGACAGAAGTCGAAGACTACATTCGTTGTGCTTCAAAGCTGAAATTAGTATCATGGTCTCAATGACATGAGAAAAGAGCAGAAAAGAAGCAAGAAAGGGACCGACTCAGGAGTGCTGCATCCCAAGTAGAAGGAAATGTGGCAGGAAGTCTGCAAGACCTCCATGAATAGATAAGTAGCTGCTGAAGAAACTTAGAGCGAACAAAGAAGCTTATAAAAGGCAGAGGTGAGGACAGGAAGCCTGGGAAGAATACAGGGATGCTGTCCAGGAAGGTAGGGACCAGATCAGGAAATGTAAGGCCCAGTTAGAGCTTAGTCAGGCAAGGGATATGAAAGATAACAAGAAGGGCTTCTGTAGGTATGCTGCAAACAAAAGACAGACTGGGGATAATGTGGGCCCTCTCCAGAAGCTAACGAGAGAACTGGATACCCTGGATTTGGAAAAGGCTGAGGTTCTCAATGACTTCTTTCCTCAGTCTTCACTGGCAAATGCTCTGACCACACCAGCCAAGCCTCATAGGCAGATGCAGGGAATGTGAGAATGAAGACCTTAGGCACATTGTGGGAAAGGATCTGGTTTGAGATCATCCTAAGAACCTGAAAGAGCACAAATCCATGGGACTTGATGAAATCCATCTGCAGATCCTGAAGGAGCTGGCAAATGAAGTTGCTAAGCCAACGCTCATCGTATTTGAAAAATCATGGCAGTCAGCTCCCAATGACTGGAAAAAGGGAAATATAACCCCCATTTTCAAGAAGGGGAAAATGGAAGACCTGGGGAACTACAGATAGTCAGTCTCACCTCTGTGCCTGGCAATATCTTGGAGCAGATTCTCCTGGAAACCATGCTGAAGCATATGAAACACAACGAGGTGGCTGGTGACAGCCAGCATGGCTTCACCAAGGTCAAATCATGCCTGACCAATTTACAGGCCTTCTGTGATGGGGCTACAGAACTGATGAATAGGAACAAAGCAGTTGACATTGCCTGTCTGGACTTGTGCAAAGTATTTGGCACTGTCCTGTACGACATCCTTGTCTGTTAACTGGAGAGACATCGATTTGATGGATGGACCACTTGGTGGATAAAGAATTGGCTGAATGGCTGCACACAAAGAGTTGTGCTGAAAGGCTCAGTGTCCAGCTGAAGACCAGTAACGAGTGATATCTCTCAGGCTGGTCTTAATCGGATCTTGTTCAACATCTTTGTCAGTGACATAGACAGTGGGATTGAGTGCACCCTCAGCAAGTTTGTCAACCGCACGAAGCTGTGTGGTTAGGTTGATACACAAAGGAATGCCACCCAGAGGGACCTTGACATGCTTGACAGGTGAGACAATGCCAATCTCATGAAGCTCAACCAAGCCAAGTTCAAGGATCTACATCTGTATCAGGGCAATCCCAGGCACAGCTACAGGTTGGGCAGAAAAGAGATTCAGAGCAGCCCTGCTCAGAAGGACTTAGAGGTGTTGAATGATGAGAAACTGAACACGAGCCTGCAGTGTGTGCCTGCAGTGTGCTCTTGCAGCCCAGAAAGCCAACCGCATCCTGGGCTCCATCAAAAGGAGAGTGACCAGCAGGTCGAGGGAGGTGATCCTGCCCCTCTGCTCTGCTCTCCCGAGACCTCACTTGGAGTACTGTGTGCAGTTCTGGTGTCTTTAATGTAAGAAGGACATGGAAGTGTTGGAACAAGTCGAGAGGAGGGCCATGAGGATGATCAGAGGACTGGAGCACCTCCTGTATGAATACAGGCTAAGGAAGTTGGAGCTGTTCAACCTGGCAAAGAGAAAGCTGCGTGGAGACCTCATAGCATCCTTCCAGTTTCTGAAAGGGGCCTACAGGGATGCTGGGGAGGGACTCTTCGTTAGGGACTTTAGTGATAGGACAAGGGGTAATGGGTTCAGACTTAAATAGGGGAAGTTTAAGTTAGATATAAGGAAGAAGTTTTTTACTGTGACGGTGGTGAGGCACTGGAATGGGTTGCCTAAGGAAGTTGTGAATGTTCCATCACTGGCACTGTTAAGGCCAGGTTGGAAGAAATCTTGGGTGACATGGTTTAGCGTGGGGTGTCCCTGCCCATGGCAGGGGGTTTGGAACTAGATGATCTTAAGGTCCTTTCCAACCCTAACTATTCTATGATTCTAATCTATGGCTCAGCTCTTCTCTGAGATCCTGCTAGTGTCAGCTTCATTTGTCCACTTCTTTGCCTTCTCCTACTTGAAATTCCTGCTCTCCTGCAAGTCTTTCTCAACTACCACTAATGATAGAGCAGTACTTCAGCAGATGTACATCAGCAGGTCACCAGAACAGATTTCTTTCAAAGACAGGACAATTTCAAAAATGTTGTTCCTTCTGATTTGCAGCTCCTTCTGAAATGACACAAACTGCCATCCTCCCAATCTTTTCTTTATCCACCCATATCATAACTGGAATCACAACACCCCTTTCATAGCTGGAAATTCATTTCTCCCTCAGAAAGTAATGGAGAAACAAGCAACAGAATAAGGAGCAATAACTCCAGTTTTTAAAGGTTTCATGTGCTTAGCAGGACTAAGAGTCCAGCTCTGCATCAGCAGGATGTCAGAGGCACAACAGACTTCACTAAGGCTTTGCAAACACCACTAGAAAAAAGAAATCAAATGTGAGCCCTTCTTCACATCTTACTGAGTCCTCTAGAGTTACTGTAGCTCTTTTCTTCTTAAACACTGCCTTTGTTTCTCTTTGTCTGTTAGACAGCCTCCAAAACTCAGGCCAAAGGCCAAGTGAGGTGGGGTAGAAGGTCCTGCTGTCCTGTCTGCAAGACAAATTATTTCCTCTGATGGAATGGGAGCATATTTGCCAGCTCACAAACTTCTTCAGAGTGTCAAAAAGATGGTACCTAAAGGAGCTTTGGTTTGCTTTTCTATTTGCGTGTTCTAGGAAGCTATGGAGACCATATGCAAAACTACTGTAAAATAAAAAAAAAGCTGTTTGCAGACTTAATGATCTCAAAGACAAGCAGAGTCAGAAGTGGGTGCAAATCAGTCTTTGATGACATGTATACTAATTGTTACCAGTGTCACATTGGAAAAGTACTGCCTGAAGATGTAAAGACTCTCTCATAGCTAGGTTGGACAGAGCCTTGGGTGTCATGATTTAGTGGGAAGTGTTCCTGCCCATGGCAGGGGGGGTTGGAACTAGATGATCTAAGGTCCTTTCCATCCCTAACTATTCTATGATTCTATTCTATGATTTTATAAGTCATACACACTAGAAGAGAGGTGTTACATTCAAATTGCACAAGCAAAATCTGAGTTTTCCCCAGTCATCAATGCTTTTTTTGACAATGATAATAGAGTTATTTTAGCTTCTTGAGTTCCATGTTAAGTCAGTGATGAAGTTAATGAGAGGCAGTATACACTGGGCTGCATAATGACATCCATTTTTACTGTAAGAGTTTGGAGCATTAATGCCCTTTAAGCAGTTTGTAGATTTTGCTTAAACTGGCTGTTTAGTGCTCAGGCTTTCGTATGTTTGAAATTAACCCCTAAGAAGTCTATATACACTTTGTGTGTATGTGTATGTAAGCTTATGCTGATAAGTATAATGAAACATTATTCCCTCAGTTTCCTCCAGTGAGCTATAAATGGAACAGTGCTTAACTAGTTTCTACAGGATATATGTGAATGGCTTATATGCACATATGCTAAGAACACACATGTGAAGAGAGAGGGCATAGAAGATTTTCTAAAAAAAATATTTTGCATTCTGCTGTTTGTGTGGCTCTATACCAGGAATCCATGAGTGTGAAAGCATTGTTTTTTGTAGGTGGGTAACTAATTTATCTATTTCCACAGCATTTGGACTTCTAGGAACCCTAATTGGTGCTCCATTAGGCACAGTGCTAGCTTCACTTTGAACAAATATAGCAAACTCTTCCAGTATTAAAGACTGCATAGCACACAAAATTGTTCTTCATGAAGAAAAGACAGATGGCTTCTTTACTTTTTTAATATTGCACACAGTCATCTCTAATGACTGCTTTTATTCAATAAAATCTTTTGTCTCCTCTGCAGTAAGATATATTCTAGCCTTTATGGCCTCACAACTTATTAGATAAATAATTACTGAATTTCCATCTGCCACTGAAGGCGCTGATATGCTATAGATACAAATGGGACTGGAGTGTGTTTATGAAACTGATAGATCATCTTTAATCAGTGGGCTCATAAAATGACCTTCAGAGTTATAAATAGCTACTATCAAGTGTCTCAGACTGAAGCCTCATTTCCTACAGAGAAAGAAGAGTAGGTAAGGAAAGTCCAGCAGACAAATAAGACGAGAGTCCCTAAGGTGCTTTAAATTGTTCTTTGAGAGGAAGTCTATCTCTGTAAATTAGGTACAGTGCCTAGGTAAACAGTGTGAGTACCTAAATAAAGTTAGACTCCCAACAAATACTAGTTGAACCCTGCCTTCTTCCCTCCTTTTCTCCTAGGAGTGTAGGAAGTATCAGAGAAGAGGCTATCTTGGCAAGTACTCTGTTACCTTAAGCCTCAAGGAGATCCTGTGTATCTCTTCCCAACTGAGGTAGCTTAGCCTCTGTCTTAATCACAGAGTTCATATATTACCTGCTGTATATTACCTGGAATATACTACCCATATTCTGTGATAGAGCTGGAAATTAATTTTTTAATAGTCTGATAGAAATGTGTTTACAGGAAAGTTTTTGTGCCTGAAGAGGAGGCAAAGCCAGGCTGTTGACTACCCATTTTCCCACTCTGTGCCAAGCACAGGAACAACACGAGGAAGGTGAGTTGCTCACCGCTCCTGCTAGAAGTTAGTGATCTGATCTAAGTTATTTACCTAAGCTTCTCTGTGGGTCGATGAAGGGAGAGGAGTGATTCCTTCCCCCTGTCTCAGACACTGAGACATCTTGGTGAGTGACAGCACCTAAGAACCAAAACTGAGAGGAGTAAATAATGTTTTTCTAATCTTGGGTGACCTGTTGCAGTCAAGTAGCCATTCTCCAGACTGTTGAATGGCAAACCAAAAATAAACAAATAATCTTTCCTTCTGTCAACAACAGCAATAGCAAGAAAATGAAAGATAGAGATCCTTGATACCCTCACTGAGGAAGGAGAAACTGCAGTATGTCACCATTACAAAGGCTGACTCTACAGACAGCAGACCTCATTAGAGAACTCTTGTGCAGCCTCTCCTTTGTGCACTGGCTTTACTGTGGACAAGGTATTTATTCCAGAAGGAGAAATAGCAGAAAGCAAAAGTGTTCTGCATTGATACCTGGATCATTAATGTTACCCAACCTCAGCCCTAACCAGTGTCTAGATTTTCCTTGGATGTCACTGAGAATGAGAGCATCGAATGTTCAAACTGGCAGCTCTGATCCCCCCAGAAGAGTCACTTATTTTCTTGTCCAGCAGTGTAACAAAGGCATAACACAGTTGGGCAATTTTTAAATGACAATTTTGTAGTGCATTCCATTTTTTTTTCTGTAACTTTTCAAATCCAGATGAAGAGGAAACTCAAGCCATCTGTACTTCAGGAATAACCTGGACAACAGCTGTCTCTTATCAGTGACAAACATTTTGTTTTCCTCTGTGATTTGTCATCTGTTTTGTTTTGTTTTGTTTTTTTTTGTTGTTGTGTTTTTTTTTTTGGGGGGGGGTCTGTTTTTATTTTTTATGACCATATTTTTGTCCCACCAAGTCTAATTTTTACCTAAGTAACAGGGGTGTAATAGAACAGCTAATGCAATGAAGTCAGTGGTTCTATGTTGACATGGAGATAACATTTTCTCAGTACAAAAGTCTTCAGGAATTGCTTCCTAGTACCATCACTCCTCTGTAACTCTGCATGAGTTGCGCAAGCTAGTGATTTTCTGAACCAGCAGTTTCAATATCTAGTTACAAAATGTAGCCATATGGTCATTTGTCTCTTGGTCCTAAGGGTTGGTATATATTTGCATGCCTCCTCTCCAGGGCCACCACAGATGAAGAGCACTTTAGGGGCAGAAAACAGTAACAGGAGCAACAACACTCACTTCATCTGGTTGGGAGCAGATTTGTACCATTCCCATGGTATTGTTGGGATCTTCCACCTCTTAAGATGCTTATAATTTTCAAGTTTGAAGAGCATGGGAAAGAGACGTGCACACATTTTGTGCAACGCCTTTGTAAAAATGAATTAACAGGAAATAGCAAAAAATGCTGGTTTGTCACTATGGTATTAAATGTCTTCTCTGTCTTCCACTTTATCTACAAGTAGGTATTCAGGAGACCGAATTTTATTGGAACATGAAGTGGTAGCCACATGTACCAAATTCATTCTTGGAGTCACTATAGCCAGTCAGTGTCTCCTGATACTGTGTGGATAGCCATGATGACTGCTTGTGACCAAGAGTATTACCTGTATCCACCTTTCTCTTCATGGCATATCCTATCCTCCTCCTTTCCCCCTTTTAGATTGATTTCTCTCTAATTACACTTTGCAGTACCTCTGGATGCTGACAGGCAAAGGTGGGAGATTTGTAACCCTCCTGCTTTAATTCAGACTGTTTGGGCTGTCCATCAAATGAAAATTAATGTGCCTAAAGTTCTTTGAATTAGAGAAGATTAATAGTAGGTTGTCTTTTGTATCATGCTTCTTAAGTAGTGTGCATGCACCTATGATATTTATTTGCCTAACAATCACAAACAGAAGCTCACTACTGCGCTGTTCCTATTCCTCACATCTTCTTACAAAAAAAATCTTTCTGGGTGATGCCTAATGGCTCTTCTCAGATACATAATTGAAGAAAGGGAACCTCTGAGGGAAAAAAAGCACTTAAGCTTGTTTAATTTTTTGAATTAGATACCCAGGAGTCTTTGACCCTAAGGATGATCTCAGATGTATCCCAAACAAGATAAATATTCAGGAAGGCTCTTGAAAGTGTTTTTCTCTTCTCCAGCCTTCTTGAATTTCCCTCCTAGCTCAGACTAGTCTATGTCACATTTTATGCAAGTTGTAATCTCACAGGGGAAAAAAGCACTTAAATATGCTGTGAGGCTCTTATTTCAGTCTCAACAATCTTCTGCTTCCTCTGAACCCTAGTGTATATGTATGAGACTTACAGATATTGTCTGACTAAACAAATCAAACCACCAGCTATCTCATGGGATCTCCTGAGGTAGTCTTACTCCCCTACTCTTCAAAATGTCAGGATGTCTTTTAAATATGACTGAAAGTCTATAGAAATGTCATCCAAGGTATAATAGTTTGAAAACAATCAAATTAACATAGGTAAACAAGTTTGATAATTTTGCCTCAATTAGATTTTAGTAATAAGAAATTAGAAGGGTACATATATATAAACCTATGAAATTATATCTATATAGTGTATATAATAAATATGCATATAAACAGTATACCAATGTAACATGATAGCATATATATTGTTAGAATAGCCAGTTTCAGTTGGAAGGGACCTACAAGGATCATCTAGTCCAACTGCCTAACCAATCCAGGGCTGACAAAAAATTAAAGCATGTCATTAAGGCCATTGGAAAAATGCCTCTGACAGGCCTGGGGCACTGACCAGCTCTCCAGGAAGCCAATTCCAGTGTTTGACCACCCTCTTAGTAAAGAAATGCTTCCTAACGCTTAGAAGTCTGAAGCAACCTTGGTGAAGCTTTGAACCATTCTCATGTGTCCTGTCACATGGGAAGAGCTCAGCACCTCTGTCTCCATATCCCCTCTTTAGGAAGCTTTAGAGACCATTGAGGTTGCCCCTCAGCCTCTTTTCTCCAAACTAGACAAGACCAGAGTCCTTAGAAGCTCCTCACAAGGCATACCTTCCAACCCTTTCACCAGGTTTGTTCACATTTGGGTCCTTTGTTCACATTTGAGTACCTTCAGATCCTTCTTAAATCGTGGGGCCCAGAGCTGCATACAGTACTCAAGGTGAGGCTGCACGAACACTGAGCACAGAGAGACAACCACCTCTCTTGACTGGCTGGTGATGCTGTGTTTGATGCACCCCAGGGTGCTGTTTGCCCTCCCGGCTGCCAGGGCACACACTGCTGACTACTATGGAGCCTGCTGCTGACCAGCTCCCCCAGACCCCTTTCTGCAGGGATCTGTTGCTCTCCAGCCACTCCTCTACCACTTTATACTTGTGTCCAGTGTCACTCAGCCCCAGGTGGAGAATTCAGCATTTCAACTTGTTAAATATCACCACATTAATTGTGGTCCACGCTCCAATCCATCTAGATCCCTCTGCATGCAAGGCCTCCTGTCCCTCAAGAGAGTCAACCACACCTCCCACTGACTCACCAGTGATAAACTTGTTAATGGTGCATTCAACTCCTGCATCCAGATCTTCGACAGAAACGTTGAACAGAACTGGCCTTAGAACTGAACTGTGAGAAACACCGCTGGGGACTGATTGCCAGCCAGATGTAGGCCCATTCGCTGCAACCTTTGAGATCTTCAGCCAGTTCTTCACCCACTGCAATGAGAACCCACTCATCCCACAGTCGGACAACTTGTCCAGAAGGATGTTGTGAGCGACAGTATCAAAAGTCTTACTGAAATCCAGAAAAGCTACATCTGCCAACTTCCCTTCATCCACGAGATGCATGACCTTATCATAGATAGATATAAAATTAGTTAAACAGACTTTCACTTTGTGAACCCATGTTTAATGCGCCTGAATTCCTGTTGCTATGCAAGGATACTTTCAAGTAACCCTGAGAAATTTGGGAACCCTAAAGGAAGAATCTATGTGTGACCAAGATTGTATTAAAACTATCCTGAATCACATCGATTCAGGATATCGTTGGAAAAATACCAGGAAGTTACTGTGTCTTAATGTCGCAAATCTGCACCTGAAGTAAAACTTAATTTGGTGGATGTTCTACAAACAAGCAGATCATTTGGGAAAATAATCCACAGAATCATAGAACGCTTTGGGTTGGAAGAGACCTTTAAAAGTTATCCAGTTCCAACCTTGCCACAGGCAAGGGACATCTTACGCTAGACCAGGTTGCTCAAAGCACCATCCAACCTGACAGGTTGCCAGGGATGGGTCAGTCACAACTTCTCTGAGCATCCTGTTCCAGTGCCTCACCACTTTGCCCTTGTAAAAAAACCTCTCAGTGAATTTGCCCTCAGTGAAGCTATGTTGGCTGTCTTTGGTCATGTCCTTATTTTCCATAGTTTCCAGGACAACCTGCTTCATGATCTTGACAGACACTGAGGTGAAACTGAGCAGCCTGCAGTTCCCTGGGTCTTCTTTTATTCCTTCTTTTAAAAATGGGAGTTATATTTCCCCTTCTCCAAGGAGAATATAGTGTCTGAAAAAGTATACATTGATGGATGGTACACAGAATGTATGGGCTATTAAATTAAGGAAAACAGAACAGGAACCTTCTGTGGGAAAACCAATTAACTTTGTATGTGGATCGCATATAAGTTAACCACATGAAGAATCATCAAAGTTGACCATAACTAATGTCTTCGGCTGTCTGTACCAGACTCCATCACACACAGCTCAGTTGTGCAGGCATTGCTTTTCTTCAGAGCTGAGCATCAAAGGGATTTCTTCTGCATTACTTTCACAGTTCTTGCAGACCCTATGGAACCCCATGCAGCCCCATAGAAATATAAAATAATAGTTTGGACCTGGTTTTCTTTCTTTCTTTCTTTACTTTCTTTTCTTCCATGCTCAGTTTTTTAGCCAGCACTGAGACACAACTCACGATTCATGAAGAAATCTCACACAGCTTAACAAATGTCATGAGAACAAGCTCTTGATGCAGTACTCTTGTACACAACATCTCTACACTAGCAAGTGCTTACAACTCCCCTTGGGTGTCTCTATAATGTATGGTACATTAAAAATGACAACAGAGTTCATCTAACCTGCATTCTTGTGATTAATTGCAATGTTCTCCTAATCAGTTGCTGTTATTTATACCCCTGCCTTTATGCAACTGATTACGCTGTAGATGTGCACCATTTGGAGAGTAGCAGAATGGACATGAAGGGCATGTTTGCATGATGCAATGGAGCATGGTGTAAATATGCCTGAACTACAGCACAGAGCTGTATGGCACTAGAGATATTTGCCTGGGTGTCCATCTCAGACCCACAAGGAAGCAATGCCAAGCTCCTAAGCTCTGCCTCTCGGAAGGATTTTTTAGGCTTTATGAAGAGCTGTGGAGTCATGGTCATTCTGTTTTCAATTAAGGTCATGCTGTTTTCAGTTGATGAAAAATCACAGGCAGCTTGATGCAGATATTTTTCAGGAATTCCCTTTGAGCCTTCCTGCCTACATGCGTGTGTATATATCTGATATCAAGTTTCAGCAACCAGAAGCTAAATCCTGCTTTAAGCCTCCTAAAAATACCTTCAAAATGTTCTAGATCCACTGACTGAACACTGCTGTGTATAAAAAAATCCACTCCACAAAACCTAAAAAAATTAAATCTCTGAAAATCAGCTCCCATTCATCACATCGACTGGAAATTCTGAGGGTGCAAAACTCCGTGGTAAGTTACCATAGGCTGTAGTTTGATCCCCCTTGAGTTTACATTTGTCTGCAAATGATTTCTGATTTTCCTTTTATGATCTCAGCTAAGAGAGTAAGCAATTTTAGGGGCTTGTTTTTGGATGTCCCAGCCTTAGACAGACACCAGTAATCTGATTTTTGGAGAAATTGCAGAGCAGCTATCTTTGAAAATTAGTTAGTCCCTCTTGGGTACACTGGATGTACATGCAAAAATCATGGCCCTGACTTGCCAGCTTGTTTTTCAGAGTATTTTGCAGCAAAGCTGAAAACTTCCCTCTTTGTTACAAGTGTTTCCTATGTCTTCTACTTTTTTCTGCTTGCTACACATCTGCACTGCAATTCTGGTGTTCCTCAGTTTCAGGCTTTTAGTTGCAATCTAATGCTATTTGCACAGCATTATCGCCTGGAGGCCCTTGTCAACTTTGGCAAGCTTCCTACTGGCATGTTATGTTAATAACTGATTGGTTTTGTTCTCAGTGAGAGCAATTTGTTCCACCAACTAGGATTCATCCCGCTGTTTTAGCAAGTACACAGCTATACTCTAGCACAAACATTAAAGGCCAAGATCTTTAAAAATAGAAAGGGAGGGGCTACCAGCATCACTGCATCCAACCCAGGAGCTGCCGGCAGCCATAGAGTAGTTGTTTAGTCCAAACTGCACATCCACATCTGCACTCACCGTCACAGAGCCTTGCTCTGGAGGGCAAACTTACATTTTCAGATGTCTGACTAAAGTTTTTGAGCATCCAAGCATGCCCACCAGCTTCAAATATTTAGACTATTTAGCCAGACAGTTGTTAAAACTTCTGCCCACAGTGATATGTAAATACTGCAGGAAAAATAATGGCAATAAGGACCTGCAACTTACTGCATTAATTCACATCCAGCAATGAGAATTAAGGGTGCAGAAAGAATGCTTAACTGTAATGTGTTTGCTTTTCAGTATGTGCAAAGAATGTTCCTAATATTGCATGCATTTGTGTTTGTCAGTATAAGAATGTATCTCCATAGTTAAAGCTAGGCTTTTTGACTTCCTGGGAAGTTTCCAAAAAATATCCACAGACAAACCAAAATTACTACTCATGAGCAATGAATAATAGTGTGTGAAAATTTGCATTTTTAAATGAGTCTGTGAAATTTTGCAGTCATTTACATTTCAAGTCAGCAATTAGATTAAAAAAGCCAGCAACTGCAGCTGTGATGAGTACTCTGTTATGTGAAAAACATAAATAATCCTCTTGTTCTTCACTAACAGCTCTGATGAGAATGAGTTTCAGCATAGTGTTCAACTTATGCCTTTCAAGGTTGCTTTCATCCTTGATACAATATGAACTGGAAAACCTAACAGGATTGGAGCCCAAACAAGATATGTATTTAAGAACGCAAATTGCTCTTGTTATTGCACTTGACCCTTTACAGATAAGCTTTTTAGGCACCATTAGGATCAGCTGTAGATTGCATCCCATCAGATCCATCGTTCTTCAGATGATGAGGAAATGAAGGCTTCTGGGGATAGATCCCAGCACACCTGGAGCTAGAAGAACATACCCTCTTAGGAAGGTGAATTGAGACCAAACGCTTACTTTCCCATCCTCCCTACCTGTCTTGTTGACAAAGACAAACACTTTGAGGCTATATTAGAGTTACAAAAGAGAGGGACTTCAAATAAATATCAGCTCTTTTCCACAGCTTCCTCAGCCCCAAAACAGGCACCTTCCTTACAGAGGTGCCTCCAGCTCACCATGAGCATTAGTGCACCCAAACCCAGGAGTAGCAGTCAGTCCACGACACCTTTGGGGAGTAACAGGTATTCAGCATATTGAAGACCGACATCAACAATTTAATTGCTCAACAGCTGTGCATGGATCAAGTTCCTCTTCTAAACAGCTTTTGTCCTTAGGTTTTGTCTTCAGGATCTTTATGTCCTGTCAAACAAGGCATCTTCCCATTTTTGCACTAGAATCAGCAGATCACAGCTGGCTGTGGCATCACAGCTAGACTTGGGACTGGAATGGGATTTGATTTTCAGCAGGGACATTTTGGAGCTCAGGTCTCCACGCAGTACCAAAATAAGTGGAGTGCCAAAATAAATAAATTAAATAAATAAATAAAAGGGGAGAAAAGAAAGGGCAGACAGTTTTAGTGATTTTAGAAAATGTCAGCTCATAAGCTCATATTCAGTGGTGGGTTTTAAAACAGGTCTGTGCATCACCAGGAAAACGCCTGTATCCTTCTGAAATCTCCCTGCTCTTGCAGGCTGCTGACTGTGCCTGCAGGGTATGACCCATGCCAGGCAGCCAGAGGCACCTGCAATTTGTTAAAAGCACAATGCACCTCTCTGCACCGTGCTTGGTTGTTGCCATTGCTGCCAGTTTCCCTTGGGTGGTTATTAAGCATGACATTTATGAGCAGTTTTAATGCTTAGCTGAGCTGGCAAGAGTGGGTGCTGCAGTCTGCTGTGGCCATGTCCCAAGCACCTTGCTTCATGTCTGGACGATAGCCTCAATTTCAAACCCTGAGGTAATGCAGTGTCAGAGGTCTTTTTCTGTCAGCATTAATGTTCATGTCGTAATAGAGGTGTGTTAGGTCTGAGCCTCAGGACATTGTGGAGGAAAAGTTGCACCTTGGAAAATGCCCATCACCTGTCAATGTCTGGTTTTCTCTGTGCTCCAAAACCTGTTCTTGCCTTGTCAGTGGAGCTTGATGAAAGACACTGAAGACTTAGTCGCTGTTATTCATCAGTGAGATGAAATTCAAGCTTTCCCTTCACTTTTAATTCAAGGTTTCTCCTTCCCTGTAATATGTGTTAACATGTATTTCTTTCCCTACATCTGAGGTTAAGTAAACAGCACAGAGAAGAGAGAATTAGAGATGCAAGAAAAGATTGAAAATAAATTATGAGCTAAGGGCTGGGCACGAGAAGAGACTGAGTGCTTACTGTGAGACTGTGTCCAAACAAGACAAGAGAGGATGTCACTGGGAGGAATAAAGACAGTCGTAACAGTATTTTTTGTCATTTATGATACAGAAAGAGGGTTATTATTATTATTTTATGCAACAGGTGAGAAAAAGACTAAGATGGTGGGCAAGGGAGAGAAGAGCACAATGGGACTAAAAATAGCTGAATTTGTCTTAGCTCAGCAAAGGCAAGGTTGAAAAAGATGTGATTTCTCTCTAGAAGTATATCAAAAGGGTAACTGCTGAATAGAGAAGGGCTATTTGAGCTACAGCATAATTTTGGCAAAAGAACAGAATGGAGGAAAAGGATCAGCTATAAATACTTTCAGCCTAGAGAGCTTTCTAGCTATCTGGGCAGTGAGTGTCTGCAGCGTCCTCTCAGCTGGAGCCATTGGAGCAGTCTCTGGGACTTAAAGGTAGATCCTGATCACTGAATGAAAAGGAGTGAATGACAGCACTGCCTGGCTTTGACAAAACAGGATGCTCCTAATGTTCAGGTGTTGCTCTCAGAAAAAGCCAATGAAAATGGAAATGAGTGGAGGATTTGCTGGGAGCCTTTTTATTAGCTAGCAACTATCAGTAGGACAGAGTGCAGTGAAAATTTCCACAGCTACCTATCAGACACTCCTTCTGCCAGTTCCCCGAAGCTCTTACCTTCATGTTTTACAATCCCTTTACAATTGAAAAAGGTGTATATCCATGAAGACACTGCTTCAGCGGTTATCATCAGTTTTTCTTATTGCAGCTGAAGCTACTAAATATACTTTTCAAGATTGTTTGACATGTCAGCTAGCACTGAACTCAAAATGGGCCACCTAAATATTAAACAGAAATTCTTCCAAAATTGCTACGTTACCAGCAGCATGAGTGTAGTCCCCCTTGCCTTTTCGCTTTTGTGGCTCTCATCCTCTTTGGTTGCTGTGATTTTTCTGTCCTCATTTAAGCTTGTAGTAACTTATCCTCAGACTGCCAGGTTGCTGGCAGTGGACAGGAAGCAGCATGAGAATCAGGCCCTGTTTTTACTTTTGTACATCAGAAAGCAGTTTCTGGCCAAAAATTCTGCTCTTCCTAAATCGAAGCTCTCCCATAGTTTTGAGCTGCAGTAACATGGTTCAACATAGTCAGCATTTGTATGAAATTTCAATTTCAACAAAGCATGTAATACTTCTACATAATTATTAAATAAGAATAATAGTATTAATATTATATCCACATTCATATTAATAAAATAATTAAAATACCTATTGTCGTGGTTTAAGCCATAAATCAGCCACGCAGTTTGTTCACTCACTTCCCTGTTTTTCTTCCCTCTGCTCCTGGAGGGATGGGAAGGAGAATCGAAAGAATGCAACTCCCACAGGTTGAGATAA
>JAOEHY010031574.1:0-17718 GCA_025447955.1 Psilopsiagon aurifrons | reverse complement strand
GCTGCACACTGGTGCTGATACCCGCCGGGGTGCTGGTGGCTTCCTGGGCACAAGCAGCTCATGTTCAGCTCCATCAAACAGCACTCCCAGCTCCTTTCCCATGAGCAGTTTCCAGCCGCTCTTTCTAAGGTTGGATCATTGCAGGAGGTTGTTGCGGCCCAAGTGCAGGACCCGGCACTTTGCCTTCTTGAACCTCATCCTATTGGCCACAGCCCTTGGATCTAGCCTGTGCAGATCCCTCTGCAGAACTTCCTCCCCTCCAGCAGATCAACACTCCCAGCTTCTGGATGCAGAGGACACCAGGTCTACCCATTTCTGCTTTAACATGTCTGGACTGTTGGTGCTGGAGGTGCTAAAGCGTCTTCAAGAGCACAGCAGCTCCCAGAGCACAATGCAAAGCCCTGCTGGAGTGTCATCCTCCTAAATGCGAGCTGGCAGGTGCCTGGATCCTCCTCAAAGCATCAGTGTCAAACCACGAAGCACTTCTGCTGGCTCAGGAGAATTAGAACACTTCAGTGGAAGTTGTTTGGGAAGTATTTTAGCACAGCCCAATCTTCAGGGCTTATTACTTACATGGCATCAATAAGACCAAGCACTTAAGCGCCACTGCTATGAGCAGAGCATATGGTCCGGAGCTGCATCTTCCTCCCGGCGACATGGGCCTTGGAGCCAGAGCTGTGAGTTAGTGATTGCCTGCGGCCACGGAGCCCTTGCCTTGCAGAGGCTGCTCTCTAATTGCCAACAAGCTCGTGCCCACATCCCAAACCAGCATCAGCCACAGCTCCAGGGCTGGCCCAGTGCCAGCAGCCCATCCTCTGCTCTTCCACCCTGCTGCTGATCCAACCTGGAACAGGCCTTGTATCTGGCCATGACTGATCCCCCAGGAGCCAGGCTCCATCTGGATCATTACATGTTGGTACCTTCCTACAGCGGAGGAAAACTCTCCTGTGATGAGGTAGCAGGATTTTACCAGGGATCTGGCTCAGCCCACAGCCCCCATCCCAGAATTTAGCACCCTGCTGCATCTCAGCAACCGAGAATCGCAGATCAAATGCCAAACAACTGCTTTCCCACCATGGAATGACTCTGGGAGAAGGGAGAGAGGAAGCTGGAGTGAGATGCAAGCTAATCATTTTTACACTACAAAAAGCATACTACCCGCAGGGCAGAAAACAGGTTGCAAGAACATGCTGACATCGGATGTCTTCTCCCTGGAAGCTCTTGCAGCCCATATGAAATATAGATGAGGGAACTCCAGTGCCCCCAGCTCCTGCCTCTCCTCGGATGCACCTCTCCTCTGCCAATATTTGGAATACATTAAGGCCACACGCCCGAGCACTTTGGGTTGTACACGAGCCCCATCCGCGCCGGCAATCGGTTCTGTTACACAAGACATGGATGAGCTCCGACGATCCTTGTAGCTCTAATTTACCGGAGATGAGACGCTGATGAGTTCATGGGTTTGCTTCTCATTAATCTTTTATGCTCATTGAGCACGGAGCGGGTTCTGTAGTACAAACCCTGCTCTGCAAATAGGGAAACCAAGAGCCTCTTAGAGGCATAGAAGCCTGAACTTCTGTTTCAGTTTGAACCCATTACCCCTTGTCCTATCACTACAGTCCCTGATGAAGAGTCCCTCCCCAGCATCCCTATAGGCCCCCTTCAGATACTGGAAGGCTGCTATGAGGTCTCCACGCAGCCTTCTCCTCTCCAGGCTGAACAGCCACAACTTTCTCAGCCTGTCTTCATAGGGGAGCTGCTCCAGCCCCTTGTTATCCTCGTGGCCTCCTCTGGACTTGCTCCAACAGCTCCATGTCCTTCGTACATTCTCTCCTCCATGCAGACCACAGCATCCTCACAACCCATCATTCTGCTGCCTTGAAGCTGTACAGCATCCCTCATCAGGCAGAGCTCATCTTGGCTGTGTAGACTTGAATCCAGCTCCAGCACAAGATCCTGGCCAGCCCAGCAGAACTAACAAGCTTTGAATTGCTGCAGACACGGACCATCCTCATCACAGCAATGGGAGATGAAGAAACTAAGTTGGATATCCTGGAAGTTCCCACACACTCCTCCAAGGCTGGATGCTGTCAGTGGGAAGCTTCTGAGCAGGCAGAACCTTCTGGAATGCCACTACCCATGGTGGAGGGTGCGCAGGCAAACGGGCAGAGCAGGAAGAGGCAGCCCCAGGAGACCCCACACAACCCCACTGCAAGGGATGCGTGCTGGCAGGCATGATGGGAGCCATGGAGGAAAACCATCCCTGCATCTCGCTCCGGTGCCACACTGGAATAGCCAGAGAGGGGCCAGGGTGACAAGCTGGGGAAGTGAGTGTCTACCTTGGTGTTGGCACTGAACAAGCCTGAGCTGCCACGTCATACCCACCGTTATGGTGGAACCCAAGCAGCTCCAGGGAGCTTTACAAGGAAAATCAGGGCGTTTCACTCCCGGCTCATGTGCTGCCTCCAATCCCACCCGCTCCAGCATCACAGCAGGGAGGCAGCCAATGTGCTGAGCCTCAACACCACCTCTCCTGGCAGGGGCTGAGCTGAGGCTGCCAGAAGAGCCTCTGCAGGGACAGGAGGAGCCGAGCGGCGTTCGCAGCTCAATGTTCAAACCTCTGCCAAGCCGAGCGCAGGCACCCGCTCCCCGCAATCCGCCTGGTGCAGGAAGGCAGCAGCAGACACCTGCAAACCATCTGTCGAGCAGCTTCTGCCTCACCGAGCAGCACCAGGCACCCACAGGCACCCAAGAAGCTGCCAGAGAGACCCAGGGTGCCATCGGGTACCCCAAAGTGTCACGGTGCTGACAGGAAAAGCTCCTTTCCAAGGATAAAGCAGCTGTGATTACTAAAAGCATGTGTGATGGGATCCTTCCTAAACAGTTCGCTTCCTAAATTTCACCCAGGGGTATAAATCCATCTCAAACAGCATCAAAACCAGCAGCTGGAAGGGTCCAGGCTGCCCTTGACTTCAATGTCCACCCCCAGACAGGTCATTTGTACAAAGCGCTTCCAGTTACACATAAATATGCTGGCAATCAGCAAGTGACAGGGAAAGGAGCAGAAAGCACGGCTGTTTGATGGGCTTTGGGTAAAATATGGCTCTTTCTAAACCTCCTGGAGTGTGGTGGAGAGCTGGAGCAGAAGGACGAGGAGCAGGAGCAATAGCGTGGCTGGGGCCACCATCCATCACCATCCTTGTGCCATGCAGATGATGCTCTGCCTTCATCCAGGCATCACTTGGCATTGCCTTGGAGCAAGGGGGTGACAAAGGTGACCAGGCTGCACTGGTGGGAGGCAGATCCAACATCAGATTCCAGGCACAGAAATATCCTTGTCAGGATATAAGCACAGGCACCTCTGGGAGCCAGGGGTTTGCAGTCGAGCACCACGTGAGCAGCCGGAGCCTGGCTGCCCCAGCACTGACCTTCTGGTGTCATTGCTCCCTGCAGCAGGACACAGCGCGCCCGGATGGGGGGATGAATGGACAGGACAGTGTGTGTTCTACCCAACACTGCCCCACCGAGAGACCCACGGGGATGTCCCTATCTCATGGGATCCTGCATCCCACATGCATCCCTCTCCAGAGGCTGGCAGGAGCAGGGGGTGGCCAATCCCTCACCATGACCCGGCTTCAGTGTACCCTTGAGCCCAGAACCCCCCAGGTGCTGGGATGCACCCCCAGAGCGTGAGCAGCAGCTCGGGGGGGGATCCTCCCCATCTGCTGTGCTCTGGGGAGACCTCAGAGCAGCTCCAGTGCCCAAAGGGGCTGCAGGAAACCTGGAGAGGGGCTTTGGCCAAGCGGCTGTAGGGACAGGAGAAGGGGAATGGCTTTAACCCACCAGAGAGGAGACTGAGATGAGCTCTGAGGCAGAAGCTCTTCCCTGTGAGGGTGCTGAGGCGCTGGCACAGGATGCCCAGAGAAGCTGTGGCTGCCCCATCCCTGGCAGTGTTCAAGGCCAGGTTGGACACAGGGGTTGGAGCAACTGCTCTGGTGGAAGGTGTCCCTGCCTGTGGCAGGGATTGGGACTGGAGGAGCTTTCAGGTCTCTTCCACCCAAACCAGTCTGATTCCATGATTCATCAACTCGCAGCCCGACAGCAGCCATCACTTCCCTGCCTTTGGAAGCATATGAGAAAGCCAAGGAACCCGCGCACAAACTCATCTGAGAGAAGGGAAAAAACATCCCAAGCCCAAATCCATCTGGTTTTCCCTTTTTCTGAAGCCATTTCCAGCTTCCCTTCACTCCCAGCTTGTCACTGCTTTGTCTGCAGTCTCCTTCCAAGGCTTGGCACCAGGAGCAGGCAGAGCACTGGGGTCCTGCTCCTTTGGAGACCCACAACCCTGTGCCCTGTCCTTAGGCATCTTGAGGCACCCAAAGGAAAGCCGTTCCCATCACCAGGACCATGTGGGGCTGGTGGACAGGCAACAGCCACCATCCAGGATGAAGAAATCCAAACAGCCTGAGCTCTGTGTCCTCAGAAAAGCCATCTGGAATGTGCCCCAGGGCCATGCAGACAAGCCTGGAAGACATCCCCCACTGCCAATGTCAGCCTTATCTCAGCTGCAAAGGCACAAGCAGGGACTGTTGAGTCCCAGAGCAGTGGCACAGCCAGGACAGGAGCCAGAACATCGCTGTTCCTGATCCCATTTCTACCTCCTCCCTCCAGCTCCCTGGAGCAAGGAGAGGCCCCAGCACTGCCCCAAGCCCCCCAGCACACATCACATCCCTCCCCACTCTCTGCCCCACTTCAATGTACCAAATAAACCCCAACCCACCAGCAGCAGGATGGTTCCTCCCTGGTTTTATCCTCTTCCCATCAGGGTCCATGTGTTAGCTCCCCCAGTGTCACCAACTAAGATATCCATTTAGATAACTGGGGGATTGGAGCACTTTGTACTGCAGCACTTGGGCAAAAGCAGCTCCACAGAGCACAGAGCTGCTGCTAAGGAGATCCTCATTCAGCTGCCAAGGGAGAGAGCTAATGACTAAGAAGCCAAGATGAAACCTCATGAACTCGGACAGGGCCTGGAGCACCCTGCTCTAGCAGAGGGTGTCCCTGCCCATGGCAGGGGTTGGAACTGGAGGAGCTTTAAGATCTCGTCCAACACAAACCACTCCATGATTCCGATTAAAAAAGCAAAGCTGGAACATCCTGAAGGCTTCAAATGGTGCTGACACCAAGACACAGGAAAGGGTCCTCAAGCCACAGCCACCACTCACTGCCTCCAGATACCATGGATCTGGTAGGTCAGAGCCCCCGGTAGCCACTGCTTCTCCCTGGGAATTTGCCCTGCCCCTGTCCCATGGAAACACAGAGGGACGCAGCTCTGCTCCCACACTCAGTGCACCTGCACGTGCATGGCTGCTCTGCCTCCACCACACCATACAACAGATCCGACACAGCAGCGAGGATCAGATCCATCACCGAGATGGACAGATCACAAACCCCTACCACATGATACAAGAGGTGAGCAGGACAGGACACCGGTGCTGGAAACACCTTGTGCATCCTGAAAGTTAGAGCACTCCATGCTTCGAGCCTCAGATGTGGCCCACAGCTGCGAAGTGAGGCTCTGCTGTGGAACCAGCACCTGCCCCAAGGCTGTGGGGTTAAATCAGATGTGGTTTCAGTCTGGAGAGCCATGGTGAACCCATGGCGGTGGCAGAACACAGCCTGGAGCAGGACTGCCATCCACACCCAGCTTTTGATGCAGCACAGTGGGAAAGAGCTGTGCTATGCCCTGCTCCAGAGCTGGTCCCCAGAATCAGAGAAACCATCCTGGTGAGCAGCTATCCCAGTGAGGGGGCTCCAGCCATCTCCATGCACCACAGCACTGACACTGCATCTATGGACCCATCACCACCTTAGCAGCAGCAGGAGACAGATCTTCATGCGAACACGTTACGTTCCTCGACAGACAAGCAATAGAGATATTAAACACTATCAGCTCCCGCTCTCAGGCTTCATTCCGCACCGGGTGATGAAGGAGGGAGATGAAAGGCTGCAGGATTTTATTATGCTGGATTTTCACTTTGTCATTTCCCATCTCCTCCATCAGGTGCCTTGGGAGCAATTTGCGCTCAGCAGGATGGAGATGGAGCTCCTCAGCAGCGCTGCCCCAGCTATGTGGTACCTACAACAGTGGGTACGTGTCTGAACCCCACAGGGGGCAGAGCAGCTCTATGAAACCCACACACACCACTTCAGGGGAAACCCCTCCAGAAGAGACAAAATCAACCCCAAAATTAGATACACATCTCTAAAGCAGCAAGTCAGGGATGGGGGAGTGGGATGCGGAATCATGGAACGGTTTAGGTTGGGAAGGACCTTAAGATCATCCAGTTCCAACCCCCTGCCGTTGTCCTTATGCTGAGGACACC
This sequence comes from Psilopsiagon aurifrons, assembly GCA_025447955.1. Taxonomy (NCBI): domain Eukaryota; kingdom Metazoa; phylum Chordata; class Aves; order Psittaciformes; family Psittacidae; genus Psilopsiagon; species Psilopsiagon aurifrons. The sequence continues at coordinate 11,332 of JAOEHY010031574.1, read as the reverse complement.
GGCACTGCACACAGGGCTGCAAGTGAGGTCTCACGAAAGCAGAGCAGAGGGGCAGGATCCCCTCCTTCGACCTGCTGGTCACATGCAAGTGAACAAGGTGCCCACTTTGTCTGGGAAGGGCTTTTTTAGTTGGTTGTTGGGTATTTTGATGGGTTTTATTTATTAATTACTTTTAAACTAATGATTTGGAAGGAGGGGGAACATCTCATTAGTTGCACTCACAGTTAATCAACTGAGCAGAGCCAGAGATGGAAATGCAGAAGGACCTAAAGGCAACTAAAACCCAGAAAGGAATAAATGAGGTGTCCCTGCCCGGGGCAGGGCGTTGGAACTGGATGAGCTAAAGGTCCTTTCCGACCCGAACCACTTCATGACTCTAGGTTGAACTGGGGCACACACAGTGTAGGGCGGCCAAATGCTCCTGCGTGGTTTAAGGGAACCCACCAGCAGCACTGGGGAGACCATGAAGGGAGAGATCTTGGCCCCAGGGCTGGGGATGTCAAAGCAAGAGGCTGGCACGGTGGGGGTAGCTAAGTACACAAATGTCATTGCTAGAGCCACCATGACCACACAGGCTCCCAAAGAGACCAGGGCAGGACGGGCCCCAGAGCATCGGGTGCTCCAGTGCTTGGAGAAGCGAGGAGAGGAGGAGGACGGAAGTGGTGCTGAATGGCCAGGGGCTGCACTGCCCAAACCACGCTCACAAGCACAGGCAATTCCACACCGCTGAGGGTCTGGCAGCGGGACCTGACACCTAAAAACTCTGGATGCAACCTAAAGGTGGAGATGTTTCCAAATGCCAAACCCACTCCATGCAATGAGCTCCCCAGCTGAGAAGAGAGATGCAGACCAGCATCATGGCTGCGACGTGGTGGCCTTGGGGCGCTGGAGCATCAGTGGGGCAACGAGCCCAGGTTTAGGGCAGCACCAAGCGAGCCCAGCAGCTCTCGGTGGGCGGGGAGAAGGCACTGACCGTGCACCAGGGCTGCAGCAAGGAAACAAGCAACGGGGTTTGTTGGGAGAGCTGGAAGCACAGCGCGGAGCAGCCGCCTTCTGCAGTCTCCTTGGAGATCAGACTGCTCCACAGAGAAACCACAGAAAAGCTGCAAAGAAGCCACAAAGAAACCCCAAAGGAGCCGCAAAGGAGCCACAGAAACCACAAAGAAACCAAAGAAACCACAAAGAGACCCCAAAGGAGCCGCAGAAACCAAAGAAGCCACAACGGGACCCCAGTACTCCCAGCAGCACCAGCACTCCGGGCCCTCTGTGCTCAGCTCCCATCCACCCAGTGCTCATGGCAGGGAACCAGTGGGAAGAGCCTGATCTGGGGCAGTGGGTACAAAGCAAGGCAGTATCCTAGGAGAAAGGAACTGCCAAACTACAGGTCCAGGAGCAGCCTGGCTCCATCCCTGCACTGTGGCACACGGTGCTGTCATCACCAGCACAGCAAGGCCAGTGCTCAGCCCATTGGTGCTGTTTGGGATGAAAGCCCAGCCCCGGGAAAGGTGGTTCTGTTTAGTGCTGGGTGAATTGGCTTTCAGCTCAAGGTTCGAAATCTTTCCTCTCACTCCTCATCATCTCCAGAGGCGCCGGATGAGGAGGAGGAACAATGTGGGTGCTCAACAGGGGTCTCCACAGCTCTTGAGTGCATCAACCATTAGGGGGGTGGGAAACAAAAGGAAGCAGCAGCCAGCAGATAAATCCCTGCCCTAAGAAGCTTTTGGATGGCTTTAGACCAGGCAATGCCTGGCAGTGCCTGGCTCCGGGGCCCCCGTGGCCACCCGAGAAAGGGGCACAGGGATTAAACCAGCGCCCCAGCTCCCAGCACAGCAGAGGCGCTTTGAGCAGAGGTGAAGGGGACCCAGCATGTGACTGCAGAGCTTATTCTGGGTGCTTTCATGTCACTGGCAAGCGTGAGGCTCAAGGTCCAGCTTGCGAGACGCTCAAACCGAGCAGAGCCGAGACCAAACTGTGCAGGAACAATGCAGTGTTTTCCAGAGACCAAAACCCTGGGATTTCTCCATCAGATTCTGATGCTGCAGGTCTCTGAGTCAGACCCCGGCATCGCTCCGAGCCAAAGGATGAGAAGAGGGAGGGAGGAAGGAGGGAAGCACTTCACAGCCCCAGCCAGCCCCATGGCAGAGGGGAAGGATGCTCAGGGTGGCACTGCCAAGCATCACGCTGAACAGCACAAGAAGGAGAAGGGAAACCAAAGGGCTTTGCTCACTCTGCATCATCTCCAGCAGCCTCCTGCTTCTCCCCTGCAGCGCCAGGCAAACATCAGGCTGCAGGGAAGGGGAGGGCAGAGCTGCTGCTGTGCTGTGTGAGCACATGGAACATCCCGAATCCAACGGCTGGGAATGGACATGAGGATGCTGAGCAGAGCTACCATGCTGCCGGGCACCAAGGGGCAAGGGATCGCAAGGATGGGAGGCCATACACCAGCATATCCCTGGGGATTATCCCCACATTGTGAAAATGGGACTCTTCCACCATCCCAGAGCAGAAATGCAATAGCACCCACAATACAGAAGGGAAACCGAGGCAGAGGATGATGGAGGCATCCCCATCGAAGCACACACTTAAACCCTCCCCAAGGCCTCCTGCATCCCGTCAGACTCCCTCAAGATGAAAAAGGGGGTACCTGGCATGGGGGGATCAAGTCAGATATAAGAGGAGCCTCACGAGAAGGTGACTCCATCCAGGGATGGTGACAGATGCCGGCAATTGCTGCATCACTGGGCGCGAAGCAGAGCATCCCCTCACCCCACGATCACCCCCATCCACACATCCCCACGGTCACCTGCGTGCTGTCCCCTTCCAGCCGCGGAGGTCGGATGCTGGAGAGGTGAATGGTTTTGTGGTCCCCAGAGTTCAGCTTCACCACAATAGCGTCTGCATTCAGCACCTGCATCACCTGCAGAGGGAGGGAGCAGAGGTGAACACAGTGCCCGTGGGCAGGACATGCACTGGAGCTAGGCACTGCCAGGACTCTGGAATGCACCACAACCCACGCCCGCTTTGTCCCCGGTACACGGCATAGAGTGAGCATCTCCAACCCCAATTCGAGTGCCCAGTGGGTCACTGGGGTGTGTGCAGATCATAGGCACATCCATGGTCCGGTTCTCCAAGCCCAAAGAGCTTGGCGCTGGGCATAGCCCTGCAAGGTTCCCAAACGGTGATGCCACAGCACACCAGCACATCACCAGCCGTGTGCCACTGCCCAGCTCCACAGGGTTTCACTCCAGAAACAAAACCAGACAGGGACAGGACCACAGATATCGACACCATGAGATGGATGAGCGCATGAGACAGATCAACTCTGGGGCAGCAGCACAAGAGGGATGTGGAGCTCTTGGAGCAAGTCCGGAGGAGGCCACAGAGATGCTGCAAGGGCTGGAGCAGCTCTGAGCAACCTGCTCTAGTGGAAGGTGTGTCTGCTTATGGCAAGGAGTTGGAAATGGAGGAGCTTTAAGGTCCCTTCCAACACAAACCAGTCTGGGACTCTGATTCCAGGAGGGAGCAAGCACAACCCCTGGTACAGACTCTTCTACCCCACAATCATGCAACAGCGTGTCCTGGCTGGTGGTTGCCCAAGTGTTCACACACTGTGTAGCCAAGGCCCTCGGTGCCATGGGCTAGGGGTGGCCTTGGCAGTGCTGGGGCATGGTTGGACTGGAGGAGCTGAAAGGGCTTTTCCAACCTCATTGATCCTATGACCTTTGTCAGTTTTCATCCAGCGCTGCTCTCCAGCCTGCACTGAGCAGCAGCAGGCACAAGGCACCCAGGCATTCCCCTTGGCAGGGCACTGACCTTCCCCTGCCTGCCCCCAGCACAAACCCAGCCCCCCAGTCCAAAGGGTTCCCGTTGTTGCTCATCCATAAGGACACGCAGGGAGCAACAGCTCCACACATCCCTCCAGAGCCTTGGGGGGAAGCAGAGGGAGGAGGGTGCAGACTTGCTCCACTCACAGCACTCTTTGCCCCAGCAAACACATCAGCCCCTCAAACCGTGCTTAGCCAAAGGGATAACAGGATTATGAGAATTAACATGAAAGCAGGCACTGAGGATGCCAGGGCTCCTCTCAGCACAGCAAACCCCCCCAGGGGACGTCCCTACCCAAGGACTCAGCCTCTCCCAGGACCCAGCTCCTGTTTTTCATGGCAGAACCGAGCCCAAAGCACTTTGCATGCTAAGCGGAGTAATCAAATCTCATGCTTCAGGGCATCCTCCTCGCTGGAGGGGTGAGGATGGGGCCCCAGCAGCACACTGGGCATCTCTCCCTTCCCTCTCACAGAAGGCTTCCAGAAGACAAGATGTGAAGATAAGAGGCTGCAGCCAGAAGAGCTGCAGGTCAGATCCAGGGGCAAATCCTCTGCTACATTACACATCCATCACGCGCACTCTGCACTTCCATGTCGGAGCTGCGGGAACAGCGGTCAAATCTCGTTTGCTCTCTGGCAGGAGGCAGCAGCAGGGCAGGATCCAGCCGCCTGCTCCCAGCATCCCAACCTCTGGCACAGCCCGTGTTACCTGCAGGAGCCAACAACCAGCACCAGGGACTCAGCAAGTCCCTTGAGCCCTGAGCATCCCCTTCCTGGCAGAATTAATGAGCAGGGACCTTCATTAGGCTGTGGTGGGGCTCTGCCGGGATGTGGCAAGATGCAGTCCATGAAGCTGGGGCACCCAGGGGCTGCAAGACCCAGGCAGGACAGGCTCCTTAAGGGGAGACCTCAGAGCAGCTCCAGTGCCTGAAGGGGCTGCAGGAAACCTGGAGAGGGGCTTTGGACAAGGGGCTGTAGGGACAGGACAAGGGGGATGGCTTTACCCCGGCTGGGGACAGGCTGCTGCATGGGGAGCATCCCGAAAGCTGAGGGCGCGCTCCTGTAAGACAGTGACAGTCGCACGTGGGGACGTGGTGCCCAGCACCGAGAGGGACCAGCGCTTCCCCTGGACCAGAAACTGCTGCAAGAGGCGTCTTGGCAGTGTCTGGTGCCCAGCTCAGCACAGAGCAGCTCCGGCACTGGCTCTGGCATCTCCCACTGAGATCCGAGGTGATTTGGCTCCAAGTGTTTTGCCAAGTGGGGTTAAAAATAAGAGTAAGCAGAAGACAGAGTCACAGCTCATCCACAGCCACCTCCTAAAGCCTGCAGCATGGCAGGAGGCAATGCCTGCCCCAGCCAGCCCGGATGCATCCTAAGGGCTGCCATGGAGCCCCATTCCCTGCCCCCGGAACCCCCCAAGGGGGCTGATCCTGCCCCACAGCAGGGCACTGGGATGACACAACCTCTCCAAGCCCCACACACAAAGCTGGTTCATAATCAGCCTTTGGCAGGGGAGAGCTTCCAGCACAAGGCATTCAAGTTGGAGCAGCACTGTCCCAGATCCCCGAGTGCTCCAGGACACGCTGACGTAGGGGATTCAGCAGAAAGCCTCCAGCCTCTTCCCATCCCCTTCTCATCCCGCTGCTTTCCTCCTTGCCACTCACAGGCATCAAATCCACAATCGAGGCCAAGCCGTTATTTGTTCTCTTCCCCCCCTCCCCAAACCCAACCCCTTGTCTCAAAGCACCAGCAGCTGACCAGGATGGATCCAAAATTAGCCCGCGCCCATTTGCTGCGGCTGCTCGACGGTGCAAAGCCAGGTTGGGATCTTCCTCCTCCTCCTCCTCCTCCATCCCTCAGCAGATGCTACGTCAGCTCTGCCGCTACAAACCAGCACCTCGGCTCCTGCCCAACAGGGAGGCAGCTTCAGCGCCAGAGCAAACGCTGCTGCCCGTGCTCAGAACCCGCTGCAGCGCGCTGGGGGGATGGATGTGGCCCTCCAGGGAGCCCGGGCATGTGCCCAGCGCTGGCACTCACAGTGAGCAGGAATCTGTCCTGGTTTTCTCTGTGACAATTCCCAGGAAGAGGGGAAAGAGCAAAAATTGACACCGCAAAAGAGAGCCCCCGGGGGGTGGGATGTGCCTGACAGCTCCCCAGGGCACAGAGAGCAGGCTGAACTGGAGGAGGAGGAGTTCCAGGTCTTCACCCCAGGAAGCAGGGACAGAATCACAGAACAGTTTGGGTTGGAAGGGACCTTAAAGCTCCTCCAGTTCCAGCCCCCTGCCATGGGCAGGGACACCTTCCACCAGACCAGGTTGCTCCAAGTCCCTGTGTCCAACCTGGCCTTGAACACTGCCAGGGATGGGGCAGCCACAGCTTCTCTGGGCACCCTGGGCCAGAGCCTCAGCACCCCCACGGTAAAGAACTTCTTCCTTATCTCCAACCTGAACTTCCCCTGTTTCAGTTGGAACCCATCACCTCTTGCCTTATGGCTACAGTCCCTGATGGAGAGTCCCTCTCCAGCATCCTTGCAGCCCCCTTCAGACACTGGAAGGCTGCATCGTGGTGTTCACCTCATTTTGGGAATCTCAATGCAGAGCCAGGGCAGCCAAACAGTGCTGAAGCAGACCCCAGGGGTCAGAGGGACCCCAAATCAGAGGGACCCTGGAAAAGTGAGAGGCTGTGCCCAGAACTGGGGTTCCATCCTGCCCTGGGACCCTAAGCGGGATGCTGCCTGCACATCAGATCCCTTCCACTCCATAGCATGATTCCCACCTCTCCCAAAGGGACGGATGCCACACGGCAGTGCTTAGCACAAGGGCCAGAGGTGCTGTGGAGCCCCAAACCTACTGCAGACACCTCTACAGCCTTGTGGGGGGCTTGGGATGAGAGACCAACCTGCTGCAGCTCCCTGCCAGCATCCCAGCCCTCTCCCGAGCTATTCAACAACAGAACGGGCATCTTGGAAATGCCAGGAGCATCCTCCCGCCTCCTCCACAAGCTGCTGAGCAAAGCGTGACTAACAGCCCCCGTGCCGGCTCCTGGCTCCAGCAACAGTTTTCCCTGTGGCAGGATGGTGCTTCCGAGCGTGCCAGCACCGGCACACGCCAGCCCCGTGCCCCGTTACTTCCCACCATGGTAACAGCATCCTGGGGACGACCAAACACGGTCCTTCTCCCCAGGGATGGGGTCTCACCTCCGGCTTCCTGAGAGCCTCTGGGTTTGGCATTTGGGCCACATCCATGTGCAACACAAAAAGGAAAAGCCCAACAAATCCTTCATGGCCTGGGGAAACTGGTGAGAAGGGTTTAGGGATCTCTGCTGACACCACCACCCGCTGTATTCGAGCTGACCAACAGGGAATTGCAGACAGGAGCATAATCTCAGAGTTAACACCCAAACCGGCACCAAACCAGCCTAATTCCACAGGACAGGAGCTGCTGCTGGTGACAGCATCACATGGATGAGCTGATTAAACTGGTTGCACCACATGGATAAGACGGGACTGGCACAAGATGGAATTAATGATCCTAAAGGTCCTTTCCAACCTAGTTGATTCCACGATTCTATGATCCTAATTGCTCCTGGCTTTGCCCTGCCTGGCAGCTCCTGAGCTCCCCCAGCCAGTGACGGGTCAAGGATGCTCTGTCCCAGGCTCTGTTGCTGCTCCTGCTGTCCTGGTCTACCAGCATCCCGGAGAGCGGCAGGGAAGGCGCCCCCCCCCAGCACATGCTGCAGGGCAGAGCTGTCCGAGCACAGCCCCAGTAAGGATGGAGCGGTCCGAAGGATGCTGTGGCGCAGGATCGCACCCGGGGGCAGGTGGAACACAGGGGCTAAGCTGACCTTCCAAGAAATCCGGCTGCTGCTGCGCCCCTCCCCGGGGCTCCGGACCGAAGCTCCCCCGGCCGCGGCGCCGGGCGAGCCGGCAGCACCACCTAGTGGGCTGCTCCCCGCTCCTAGGACCGGCACCCTCAACGCTCCATCACTGCCTACCGCTTCCCACCACTGCCCTGGCGAAAGGCTCCTCCACAGGGACACCCACCCAGGGCAGGGGCATCAGCTCCCATCGCGTCCTCTCTTTTGCACCGGCTACACTATCCAAACCGAGCCAGGAACAAGGGAAGGACCATGGGGACCACTGTAGTGAGGCATCCCTTGAGCTGTGTGCGGGGCTAGCAAGGCCCTGGAGCTGGACAAGGAGGTGCCATGCAGCCCCACAGCAGGTATTCCCTCAGATCAGGGCAGGGATGTAACCAGTACCACCTTGGAAATGCAGGCAGGAGAGGGAAAGCTCTACTGAGCCCAACCAGCTCTGTGCAGGCAGGAGAGTGGCAGGCAAAGTAAGAACACCTTCGCAGCACCAATCAGCCCACCCCTGGGAGCCACAGTCCCTTCCCCTGCCCTCTGTCCCACCTCTTCCCACTCCAAACCTGCTCAAGATCCCGGTGTGCAGTCATGCACCACAGTCCATGCCAGGGATGTAGCCAAGGCAAAACCCTCTGGAGGTGCACATGGAGCATTGCACATTGAGCAACTTGTTCTAGTGGAAGGTGTCTCTGCTCATGGCAGGAACTGGATGAGCTTTGAGGTACCTTCCAACCCAAACCATTCCATGTAGAGGCCAATGAGGGCATCCTCCACTCCCACACAGACAAACCCTTCCCCTGCTCTTCCAGCCACTCACCTTGGCCACAAACTGCTTGTCCTTCTGATCCAGGTTTGCTGTGGGGGCTACATAGTCCCTCCAGATCCTCAGCTTGCGTTCTTTGGCAAACCTGGCAGGAGAGGGGACAGGAGTGATGCCCAAGCTGCTGTCCCCAGTGGGGTCCACCACCCACCAGAGCCTTGGCAGGGGCAGTGGGGCTGATGCAGACTCACAAGACTCCCATCTACCTCCCACGCCAGTGAGCACGGGGGGTACCCCACCCATGGATTGGGAGAGGGGGCTGGAGTCACCACAGGCACCCCATAGCTCCTCGGCACCACTCACCGCTCGGCTGCCCGCAGCTTGTCCGCCCCACGGGTGTAGACAGCGATGGACCAGTCCACGCAGCGGGCAAAGCCCTCCTTCAGCAGGAGCTCGGTGATGTTCCCATTCTGTGGACAAAGGGAGGAGGCACCGACATCTACGTCTGCATCCCCGAGGAGAGCTGGGCTCCCCTGCCCGGCTCACTCAGCCCCTTAGAACTCACAGGTCCAGAGAGCCCTGGCCACAGTACCCCAGGACTACCAGAGACCACCCCAGTGAGGGCTCTGCTCTCCTTATGGGATGATCAGATGGACCATGGTCTCCCACATACAGAAGTAAAGAACCCAACAACTCCCAGAAACCCCACTAAAGGCACCTGGACCTTCAGCAAGCAATGACCAACACCCCACCAGCACCTTCTCCCACCCCTCAGCACAGCGCCACTTGCCGGGTGCAGGATGGTGCCCAGGATGTTCTGGTTGTGGCAGCTCTCCAGGACGATCTGCACGTCCCTCTGCAGCAGCCGGGACTCTGTGAAGAACTTGGCTTCGGCAGCAAACGGCTCTGGGACCTCGGGGGCATCCGCCTCCCGCTTGAATGTGGGGCACTGTGGCAAAGGGGGACACGGTCAGGACATGGTCAGGGCCCCAAAACCTCAGTGGGGAGGTGGGAAACCTCCCTGGGAGGAAGGATGCACGGTGTCCTCATGCTCTGGATGTAGCATGCAGGAGGAACAGGCCAGGAGCTGCATCCTGATGCTTTTGTGCCATGTTGCACCAACACAGCCCCTCATGCGCCCAGCAAACAACCAGGAGCAAACCAGGGTATGGGGAGCAACTCCCAATGTAATCCACCCAGAGCTGGTACTCACCTAACCCAAACCTGTCCCCATCCCCATGGTGACACCCCACACCAGCATGTGCACAGCCACAGGCTGCATCCAGAATGGCACTGGAGCAGGATGACACAGTGGGCAATGAGACAGCTGTATCCCTGCCTCCATCTCTCCATCCCAGCTCCCTGAAGATGGAGCCAGGAGGGGGCTGGGCTCTGCTCCCAAGGAACAGGGATGGGACAAGAGGAAACGGGCTCAAGCTGCACCAGGGCAGGGTTGGATGGAGGTGAGGAACAATCCCTTCCCCACGGGGTGCTCAGGCACTGGAACAGGCTGCCCAGGGCACTGCTGGAGTCACCGTCCCTGCAAGTGTAGAGAGGCCCTCGGTGCCATGGGTTAGTGGTGGCCTTGGCAGTACTGGGATCGGTTGGACTGGAGGAGCTGAAAGGGCTTTCTCAACCCAGCTGATTCCATGATTTCGTGAGCCTGGCAGCCAGTGGGTACCAGTTCAACCCCTGCACGCTCACATGGGCACCAAAGGGCACCGAGGAGGATGCACGGTGAAGGATGGTGGAAATTCAAGAGAGAACTTGCTATAGAGAGGATTCCTGAGCACCCCTGCCAGGATCCGGGGCCAGCACTGAGCTCACCTTGATCCCTGAGAGCATGACGGTCACCAGGTAATAATCGGGGAGGAGAAGGGCTCTCACCACGCTGCCGTCCCGCACGTGCTCTATGATGGCTGTGGAGCAAAAGCAGAGAGGTTGGTGCTGCTGCAGAGGGGCCTGGTGGGAACCACGGACCTAAAGCTGGCTCTCTGCAGCACCAGAGCAGCATGGCGCAGGCGGGCATGGTTGGTGCAAGCTCACCATTAACAGGCTTCTGGTGCATGGAGTCCACGAAGTGCCGGGGGTTTTCGATGGTGTACTTGATGTCCCTGATGGTGTGGGAGCCTGTCCCCTCACTCCACATCCCCTTCTTGGCACTCTTGGCCTGCTCCTCCAGCTCTGCCAGCCTGCTCTGCTCAGGGCTGCAAGGACAGGGCGAGATGGGGTGAGGCTGCTGGCTGGGAATTCCCATCTTCCAGGCACTTTTCAGGATGCTTTAGTGATTTACCACTCACAGCTAGAACAGGCAGTGCCTGGGTGAGCTGGTGAGCAAGGTCTGTCCTGCTGACAGCAACACACAGTAAATCAAACCCAGCTTCTCCAGCACCAAGGCTGCACATTGGAGAATCCAAATCAAGTACCTGATGAGTGGCTGAGAGCGACCACACGCATCTGTTAATTACACACCCTTTGAACAAGGAGAGCAAACATGGAGTAGGGACATGCTCCAGGCCATGTTTAACGGCAGGAAGCACAGTTCTGCACTAACTGCTCCTCTGGACATACAGGTGAGGAGCAGTGGTAGCAGCCAACACGGCCTCTGCACGGGCTCATGGATCCCCTTTGGCACAAGCCCCAGCAGGGTTCCAGAGTGATCCTGCCCCTCTGCTGTGCTCTGGGGAGACCTCCCCTGCAGTGCTGATCCAGCTCTGGGGCAGCAGCACAAGAGGGACGCGGAGCTGCTGGAGCGAGGCCAGAGGAGGCCATGGAGATGCTGCAAGGGCTGGAGCAGCTCTGCCCTGGAGCCAGGCTGAGAGAGCTGGGCTGGGTCAGCCTGGAGAAGAGAAGGCTCCTTAAGGGGAGACCTCAGAGCAGC